>JABFEB020000001.1:45909305-45951767 GCA_019775895.2 Stomatorhinus ivindoensis | reverse complement strand
CCCGAAAGCACACGGAAGCGCAGGCGGAAAAGTGAAGTATGAACTAGGCCTTGCAATGCACTGCTTGTGATCAGAAGGTTGCCAGTTTGAGTCACATGGTAGGTAGAATGATCCTTAACCCTCACTGGCATTGGAAACTGTCTGACCCTCCATTCTCAAAACCGTATGTCGCTTTGGATAATTGTGTCTGTTAACTGTATAATAATAATTGATGGTATGGTACAGACTGTGAGGCAAACTTTCCAAGACACATTCAACCCAACAAGTGCAGTTACTCAGTTACTGTTGTTTCTTTATTAAAGACCAACTTATAGTTTCGTTCACACTTAAGAGCTGACTGGTGAATTTTTCTATGTCAGCATGTAATATCTTGGTTGGTTGTCCTTGCTGGAAGACATTGGATATTGTTTGTTTTGGGGAAAATCTGTTTAATGTAAAAGATGTTGTTCTTGGGAGTTTTAAGTGTTGTTGGTTACCATATTTTTTCCTGAGCTATCTGATATGTTTGTGGTCAGTTTTGGACCTTGCTTATTGATGTATTGGTGGACTGATGCCTTCGCTGTCATAATAATTGTGATGAAAAATTGTCAGCTAGCTAACAAAATATCACTTTGAATTTTTCGGAAGCTATATCTATGAAATAGTGATAGGTTCATTTGGAAACCAGTTGGAAAGGATTTTGTAGCGATAATATTTTATTGCAAAGCACATGGAAGCACAGCAAGGTTGTTTAAACACCTTTAACAGAGTTAATAACATTTCGCAGGATAGTTTCTCAGGAGAGATTTTTTTATATGACGCATCAGAGCAAAGTGTGGAATTTCTTTTTTCTAGAACATATTTGCGTACGAGACACTGAAATCATGGACTCCGTCAAGCCTTTTGGGAATATTTAAATGTGAAATAGAACAGAAAATCAGATACGGCTTTGTCGCCGGTTTGTTGCCGTGGTGATATGGATCTCGTTTACACTCGATCTGTCTCTGATCGATGTTTTTGTCTTCTACAGAACTCCCACCATGGCGGGGGGTCTGTTTTCTATCGACAGAACATATTTTGAAGAAATTGGAACGTATGACCCAGGGATGGATATCTGGGGCGGAGAAAACCTGGAGCTTTCCTTCCGGGTAATTCCGTCATTCTTCATGCGTCCGAATGGATTTACACGGCGTTGTCTTCAGGATATAATCTCTGGCTCTGCATGCAACCTGACATCATGTCATGAAAAATGTGTTTACATGTGTAGAGGATTTGTTGTGCTTTTTGGAGGGGAAAAACACACACACACAGGGTAATATTATGCTGACATCTTATGGTGTTCTGGGGTTAGGGGGTTTTTAATTAGTACCTGAATAAAAGTGAAAGTCAAGTACCCACAAACCAGAAATGATCTGTGTTTATATCCACGTAGCTTGTAATCTCTGCGTACATGTGTAGGTGCGGTTTACGGAACTAATACTGTGCGCCGACGGGGTACGCGAGAAGAGGGAAAAGCAATAAACGGTGACAGTGGGCCGGTCCTCAGCGCCTGTGCTGGCCGCCCGCAGGTCTGGCAGTGCGGTGGCTCTCTGGAGATCGTCACCTGCTCTCACGTTGGCCATGTGTTCCGGAAAGCCACCCCATACAGCTTTCCTGGGGGCACTGGCCAAGTCATCAACAAGAACAACAGGCGCCTGGCTGAAGTCTGGATGGATGAATTCAAAGACTTCTTCTATATCATATCACCAGGTGCGGCGTCCCGCCGCTCAGCGTTTGTTTACCGCTCACCTGTCCGTCGTCGTTTCCACAAGGAGCTCCCTTCAGTGATTGGTGGGCCGTCCTGTGTCAGTCCTGGCGGCTTTGTAAACAAGCCACGCAATTAGCCCGTATTGTTTGGGATTTCAAGGTCAGGTCACTTTGTTTTATTCCTGTCCCGAAATAGGTATGTGATATTAACTAAAAAGCCGTAAGATGAGCGGAGCAGGGAAGGGAACTTCACGGGCTCTTCGGCATGTTCATCTTGTGTAGGTCGAACATCTGGGTTGACGGTTAGCAGAATAGTGCTGGAGCATCTCTTCAGCCGAAGTGGCCATTGATGTTCTGCAGGTTACCATGCAGCGCCGTTAAATAATGTAGCGCGGTGTTACGGGTTTGAGATTCTGGCCTTTATAGTTCATGTTCAGTTGATCTTGACCAAACCTGGCGTGAGGGTGACAAAACAAACGCCCAATACTTATACAAGGCGGTAGGCAGGATGTTTAAAATACCGAGGTCAAAAATGTTATCCCTTACATGGTGTGTCCTGTAATGGATTG
Organism: Stomatorhinus ivindoensis; assembly: GCA_019775895.2. Taxonomy (NCBI): domain Eukaryota; kingdom Metazoa; phylum Chordata; class Actinopteri; order Osteoglossiformes; family Mormyridae; genus Stomatorhinus; species Stomatorhinus ivindoensis. Next base: position 45,949,473 of record JABFEB020000001.1, on the reverse strand, counting down.
CAGTTACTGTAGTTGCAGAAAAAATACTGAGGACTTGACCTTGGTGTCCTCAAGGAACAGGCAGACATGAAACGAATGTATGCATGTATATCAGAATCAGCAGCATTCTGTGAGGCTAAAGCTAAAATTTGCTAGGCTAAGCTAGGCTAAAATATTAGCTGCTTCGTTTAGGTACTGGTATCGACTGTGGGGAGAGCATTCCTCTGCATTCAGTTATGTGAGAAGAGGCCCGGAATCTGAGTGCTTTGCCACAGAACATTCTTTTGTTATTCTTTTATTCCTTTATTTATTCGCAATTAAAAGAAGATCAGCATCCTGCAGTCTGTGAGAACCTTCCGGAATGTGCACATTAATCAGCGGAAAGTTCGACGTTTCCCCCGGACCCCCGCATCTGCTGTGTGTCGCCACGCTGATTTTGTGTTTCTCTACATAATTAGTTACCTTGTTAAATAATTAAGCTTTTGCATGAGATTTTGTTCCTTTTATTGGATTTGAACCAAATGAATCTCTTTGGTAGAAACAATTTCATTTAACCTTTTGGTCGTAATTATAATTTATTACCTAATTGACACACTCTGTGTCAAATGCCAGCTGATTATAAGCAGCCCGATGTAATTGTATATACTGACCATTAGAACTTGTATGACTATAATGTGAATATAATATACCATGACACATATAAATATAATACATAGCAAATGGAGCCTTCAGTCATAAAGCTTTCATGATTCATGATGCTTAGAGAAGCTTATTATCAGCCATCCGTGACTTGATGCCTACATTCCTGTTTCTGCTAGAAACTAGTCAGTTATTTAAAACTGAAAACATCCATCCATCTATTTTCTATACCCGCTTATCCTATTGGGTTGCGGGGGGGTCCGGAGCCTATCCCGGAAGCAATGGGCACGAGGCAGGGAACAACCCTGGATGGGGGGCCAGCCCATCGCAGGGCACACCCACACACCATTCATTCACACAGGCAATTTAGTAACTCCAATCAGCCTCAGCATGTCTTTGGACTGTGGGGGGAAACTGGAGTACCCGGAGAAAACCCCACGATGACACGGGGAGAACATGCAAACTCCACACACATGGAATCCAGGCAGAGACTTGAACCCAGGTCCCAGAGGTGGGAGGCAACAGTCCTAACCACTGCACCAACTGAAAACACACCTGAATGACTAAATGCTGCTTTTATATTGCACTTTTCAAGACACACAAAGCGCTTTACACAACCAATAGGAGCCACTTCACCCACCATCACTGCACATCACCAACCTGGACAACTTCAGCTGTACTTTTGTTTGTGGTGCTGATTGTCCTTCGTTAATTTCACCCAGGAGCTGATTACCTTGATTTGTCTTAAATTTCTTAGCCTACAGGTCTGGCAGCATAAAATTTTTACAGAATTTTGGTTGGGTTAATTAGCTTTGGGAGAACTGTGTTATTTTTTAGGGAATTAATAACAATGGGAGCCACTGTGATGAGAGCCCATTGGTTATATTTTTCTGTTGTTGGTTTGGAATGTAAAAAGGTTTATAACTCACCTTTTAACTTGCTTAATTCCGTTCAGTCACCATTTTCTGAATTTTTTTTGTGTTTACATATTGTGCTTTACAATTTTGTGGGTTTTTTCCTAGATTTTATTATATTGTGTTTTGTTTTGTTTTGAGATTATAGGGCACTGGTCACTATGTTTGTAACATATCGTTATTTGAAATGTGGTCTGAAATGTGGAGAGGGCCCTCTGCTGTTCACTGTTGGTAATGCACCCATGTGATACATTCTGCAGGGCGGTAGTGTACCTCAGCTCCTTAGAAAATCAGGTGCAACTGATGTCACCAGTCACCTCTGTGTTCTGTCGGGCACTGAGCTGAAAGAGCTAAAGTCAAAACGCTTACTGGGAAGTCTAGCGATGGGTTTAAACAGCTGTTTAATTCCTTGTGACCTGCGTGGGTTTATTGGCCTGCAAGCTGCTGTAATAGCTTTCTGAAGTTGACGTGAAAGCCGGTGTGATTTATTATTGGTGTGCTGATGCAGACTGAGTTCTTTTTTTTTTATTTTCAGGCAGATTGCAGGTGTTGTCGGGGTAACAGTGTAGTTCTTTCATTGGACATTTAATTACTAACTTAACATATTTCTATCAGAGGCTGATAAGAATGTGGCCAATTTTCAGATAAAATGATGTTTTAGTAGGAAAACATTCAGCAGGTTAAGTTCCTTGGAACAATGTTCAGCATTCTAGCTTCCTACCACTTCTTACTGCACTCATGGCGTGTCGACTTTCTCCAGTTATCGAAGAACAGCTGCCTCTCTGAGTGAACCGTCCTCTCCGTAGGTGTGATGAAGGTGGAGTATGGAGACGTGTCATCACGCAAGACACTTCGGGAAGCCCTGCAGTGTAAATCCTTCTCCTGGTACCTCGAGAACATCTACCCTGACTCCCAAATCCCAAGAAGATACTTCTCACTTGGTGAAGTATGAAACCTTCTGCAAAGCTACTGCTTCAAGGAACCAGTGTGAAGGTTGAGTTGCCAGAATATTTAGAAGATAAAAATATTATTATTCTATATATTGTTCTATATGTATATATAGAATGTATGTATGTAGAATTCTGTAGAATTCTATATCGTATATATATAGAATCTCAATAAAATTGCAAGCTTGAGAAATAGATATACACAAATGAATCGATAATGTAATAATATGTGTCATAATATTTTTCCCGCCAAATCGTGGCATTGTGTTTTTGACCTTCAGTTTCTCTGTACCCAGAAGGCCCTGGGGTAAAGTAAAGCTCTTTCCATGCCTTTCAAAGTTTTTCCCGACTTTCAGTTGGTCTTTGCCGCAGCATGAACCTATTTATACAGAAGACAGATTAAATCAGTTTTGACTGACAGTTGAGACATTCTTGAATGAATCCTTCGCAAAATCAGTAATGTACAACTAGCTAGATGTCAGGAATTCACAGCACCAAAGTTATCTGTTCATTTTGAGCCACAGTTAGAAATGTGGTCTGGAACGGCTTACCTGTTTGAAATAACTAATAACTGGGCAAAGTTAGTCAAGGGCATAAAATGTTATTGCTTGATGTTTCGCTGGTAAAATGATCGATGTAACCTGAGATTAAGTTGCTGACTGGAGACGCAGACAAGATCTTCTTTTTCTTACAAATATGATTATTTCTTTTGATATTTTTCAGTTGGAGTCCACCTTGTTATCACATAATTGGTTCGCATCTGTTTCCCGCCCAGTTTTTAGAAGTATCGCTTCCATATTACTGCCAAAAGTCGCGGCGTTCGCGAGAATTGCGGGAGTCCTCATGAGGCCCTGGCCTCTGATTTATCCCGTCGTTTGCATTGCTAAGCAGCGGCTAATGAAGTGTTTTCAGCCACCGGGTGTCACCGTCGACATCAGAAATGTTACCTTAGAGTAGAAAGCGTTCAATTATAATTTTACAACTGCGCACACGTCGAGTAAAGGTAACGCGTAGAGCCCCTAGGGTCTGGTGTAATAACGCGAAGCGCGCTGCTCTTGTGAAGTACACTGCTTAATATGCTAAATATAGATGATTTGCATTCCTTTTCCGTGTCACAAGACTCGGAGCTGAGAGCGACGTGTACTGTGATTTTGATGACTCGATGTTCTCCACCAGGGAGTAGGCACTAATCTAACAGCGTAGCTGAGCCCGATTTGAAGGATTACTTCAGTTTAACAGGATAAGAATGGTGAAGATGCCTCCGCAGTCCCCTTGTAAATGTGCAAGTTCTTCATGCCCATTTCACGCAGCCCAGCCGGGGCTGTAACGTGGATACATTTTAATCATATTCACCAGAGGAATTTCAATGGGAGCTTATAGGTTATAACGGGTGTTCACATCACGTGGCTTGTTTTTTTTTTGTGCCGGCGAGCATTTCTGATAATATCGGCACCGGTCGTCTGGTCAGCATATTTTTCCAGTGCCGTTTCCCTGCTATCCCCAGATTCGAAATGTGGAAACCAACCAGTGTATCGACAACATGGGAAGGAAGGAGAACGAGAAGGTCGGCTTCTTCAACTGCCACGGGATGGGTGGGAACCAGGTAAGGAAGGCCGCCTTCACCACCATCGTGTACCCACAGCGTTTTGGTGTCCTGACTTAAGACAGCGCCCTCTACAGGTGTTTTCCTACACTGCGGATAAAGAGATCCGGACGGACGACCTTTGCCTGGATGTGTCGCGGCTGAACGGTCCCGTCATCATGCTCAAGTGCCACCACATGAAGGGGAACCAGATGTTTGAGTATGACGCAGAGGTAGGGGGGAGGGCGCCGTCTTCCTCTCCGGCTCTTACCAACAGAAACATGCCATCGGTGCATCTACGTTTTCTCATCTACATTTTCCATGATTCATCTAAACTCGATGCTAAGAACAACTCCTTTCGCAAATCTGACCCAGACTAGTAGTTCCTGTGCTGGAAACATTTGCCTGTTGCTAAGAACTCTGTCGGTCGAAATTGAGCAAATTTCCAAAGCTCACTGAGTCTGTGGCACAAAATTTCACAAAAATTCTTTGTTGGATTACATGAGGACTGAGTGAGTTTTGCTTCCCAGTACTGCAGCATACGATGAGGAAGCCTGACTCTCGGTCGTTGGCGACCTCATTTCAAAAACAGGTACTATGAATGTGTTCCATGATTTTTGGAGTTACCAGTGGAATTTAGTGGAATAACTGGTATGTAAACCACTATCATGTGGTTTTTTTGTGTGGTCTTGGCACTAGCTACTGGAATCTTGGTCTGAAGCATGCTAACAATATGCAGTCTGGTGAAAGTCCTTTATGGAGAAATTTGATGGCGATCATTGGGTTTGGAAGGACGCTCTGCCTATTCATAAAACATGGGAGAAATATAAGTTAATTAACAAAATACTTGACATATACCACCTTTTTTTAGAAGCAATGTTCTGAATGATACCACCGCTGGCTTTTGTTCCATTAATATTTAATGTGGTTTTGATTTAGCATCATTCCAGATGTCTGTTTATTTGATTAGCAGGCAGTGCACTGCTGAATGAGCCATACAGTGCTTCCTCTGCCTTCCTTGTCTAGAATTGTGGGTAATTTGCTAGTTTGGCAGCCCAGCGACCTTCTTTTTAAGGGCAAAGTGCAGTATGAGGTGTGTGTTTTACGGGTGCATACGGGTGCTTACACATGCGTGTCCGGTGACCATACCGGCTGAGGAGCCCCACCCTTTGCTTTCGTCAACAACTGTCCATGTCCGCCATGCAGAAAGTCACCTTGGCCCGCCTGACCATCTGCAAGCCGGAGGACAGCAGGTGGCGACACTCTATTGGCTTCCACAACCCCTGCGGGTCCTCAGCAAGTCTCCGGAGCTGAAGGAACACCAGGCAGGAGGTCCACAGGAAGGCTCTTTCACAGCCCTTGTTATTAATTTTAGTAGCGCTATGTGCACCGCCACAGGTCGGATACGCTGCGGTGACACGTGGGCAACTCAGTCCAGATTCAAGTGCAGGATACAGGAAGAGGGAAGGTTAGGATGGTTCCAAAGGGTTATTGTGTCAGAGCCCAACATAGTACAAGCTAGATATATGCAATCAATTGGCTTGAGCCAATGCCTGCTGGTGGCAGAGGTCTGATCAGGACTTAGAGTTTGAGGAATAGAGGCAAAGGAGTTAATGGTCAGGGCTGCCCACGTCGCAGTTGTGATAGTGAGTGAGATAGCTGTAGACCTTAACCTGCCCATGTGTCTCTCTAACTTACTCCATACCACTTTCAGTTCATTTAAATTGTCAGACATGATTTTATTCATAAAGTGATTAGGAGGTAAGGGCCTCATTCAGGGGCCCAGGGATTAAATCCCTCTGCTGACTGCTGATTTTGGGATTTGAACTGGCAATATTCTGATCACAGGTACAGCACCTAACCTGCTAAGCCACGGTCCATCAATTCCTTAGTCTTGTCTTGTTGGACATTATCTGGGGGTCAGTGTTATTGGGCTGCTCAGGAGGTGAAATATATTTAATACCATTTACTTTTTAAAATTAATATATTCACTAGGAATGCCTGACTGCCAGGCGATAGCCAACATTATAGAGCGGTCCTTGGCTGTTCTCAAAGTATGCTACCAACTGGACCTTTATTGAGCTTCAGGGTCAAATCAAATATCACTTGATATTCAAATTCCTGTGTAAATATTCCATTATAATATTGAGACTTCATCCAAAGTACTGCCTTTACACTCGAATGAGCCCTGAGGAAGCTGTTTCATTTTTGAGCTGATAATTTATGTGCAGACGGAAACGTGCCTGCTTTTGTTCGTGGGATCTTTTGATGAAAACCAGCGCTGTAAAAAAAAAGGTGGTCTTCTGTTCACGAAAGCAGGCCTCGCTTGTGAGAGCGTCTGCGGCGCCCAGGACGTCTGCGTCCCGTATACCACCGATAGGCTCTTTATCCGCCAGGCATTGAATTCAATGACCGTTTTCTGTTTGTACCTTTGTTTGCCCGCATCTGTTTGCGGAAAATGTCCAGCAGGACTGCCCGTCCGTGCATGGCTGACTGCGCCGTGTCTACACCCTTGTTTGTCTGCGTGCGTGTATCTCTCTAGCTGTCGTTCTGAGCCTGTCAGTCTGACTATCTTTAACTGCTTTCCCTTCATCCCCGTCGATACCAAACCGCTCGCCCGTCCATCGCCTGATCTGTCAGCTACTCTTTCGTCTTTTCGCCTTTTGTTTTGTGCAGAGTGAGCTGACACGCACAGAATCAGTCCTGTGCAGTAAGTACTTTCTGTTCTGTCTGATCTGGCCCGGCCGTATGGTTCACCCTTCTGACTCTTGCCCATTTATTTTAGCGGCAGGTTCTGACCCCATGCTACGCCTGCTGTGAGCAAGGTTCCAGGTTCATTAATATGACCAAAGATGCATCACATAAGGAAGATTAGGGCAGCAATGAAAGGCCTGCCAACACTGGAACATCCGTCCTCCTTCTACCTTCCATAATCGCTTATCCAATAGAGGCACACAGCGGGCTTGGAACAGATCCTAGGATGCACAGGGCAGGGAATATTTTGGACAGTATGCCAGTCTATTATCGAGCAAACACACAAACACTCTGGGGACAATTTAGAAATGCTGAATCACCTAAATTGTGTGTTTATGGCTGTGGGCGGAAACCCACAGACGTCACACGTACAGAATCTGAGGAGGGTTTCATACTACCAGCCTTGCAGGTTTGAGCAGGTTTGAACTAACCACTGAACCACTGTTCTCTCCACATTATAACATATCATGACTATATCTTAGTTGGTAGAGTGGCGCCCTACAGAGGCAACAGTGGTATTCTTAGTTCATTGGTTTGAGTCTGACTGAACGGAGGGTGAGCATTTTAGGAGGTAGAATGTAGCCCAGCTGAGTGGACTCTGTAGCCATGAGCAGAACGTCTCTGCTTTCAAACCTGGGACCAGCACTTAAGCAAGGCCCTTAACCCCCAGCTCCAGGGACGCAGCCCCCCCCCAAGCTATCTCTCACCAGTATGTATGTCTCATGGAGTGCAAGGTGACATAGGCAAAAAAGCAATGTCCCAATGCGGATGGATATCATAATACTTTTCTATTATTATATCTGTATTATTCTTTAACAGGGTGGCGAATCCATGACTCCGGAGCCGCATGAGTCTCTTGCCGGCTCCTCCGCTCACTGTTAGCCTTTCTTTTCTTGGTCATCAGATTTTTTTTACTGTTTAAAATATATTTTGGATAAGTAAAAATGCATTTGAATATTTGACAGTACCGCCCATAAAGTTGCCAATATTTTTCATTTAAAAAATAATTGTTGTCGTATGACTGATCGAAAAGTCTGCGCATACGCAGATGTTTGTTAGCCAAGCTGAATCACCGTGGCTGAGTTAAAGCTCAGCGCAAATTTGAAGAGCACAGAACATTCTTACCTGAATGGGAGGAATCGTACTTTTTTGTGGGACGAAATGGGAAACCCATCTGTTTGTTATACCAGACTTTGCTTTCAGGATTCACAGCTTCAGACCTGCAGCTCCATCTTACCTCACACCATGCTAACATGGTGCAGGAGTTTCCCAAAGGCACTGAACTTCATTTAGTAGGCATGTTGAAACGTCAGCCCCACTGAGTAAAGGGAAGCTGCGATAGTGCGGTTTTTTTTTTGCTGGATTTGATGCTGATTGGCCACCCCTGATCTGTAATGCATATAATAATGTCTAAAACCGCGTGAAGTTCTGTACTCCACACAATGTGGTGTCCAAGAAGGTCCCTTGATTTTCTTTAGATGTTTTTTCCCTCGACTGTGGTTCCACCTGGCCCACGGGTGTCTGTGAGATGTGGCGTCAGCGAAAACGTGCGGCTCAATCTCGCATCTTCGTTTGGTTAAAGGATAAGCGGTCCACACCCAGGACCTGCTGTTCGGAGTCATCTTTGTTTAATTAGCAGCTCTCCGCCGTGTGTGCACACAATAAATACCTCATAAGACACTCACTGTGAGGCATTTAATGAAGGTGTACTGCCATACCAGGCACATAATATAACAGCAAGCCCACAATGCAATATTTCTGTTAAACAAGAATTAATTATTTTGTCCTCCTTACTCTAAATTCTCTATTTCGTACTGCAATGTACAAGGATGCTCTGATGCAGAGACATTGTTATAAATAATATTTAAATGTTCTTATCGCCAGCGGTGTGTTTTATTGGCATTTATCTTCTATTAATCTTGGAAGATAAATGTATTCTCCTTCAAATGTAGGTTTCAAATAGATGTAGTCCTGTATATTTTAAAAAAAAACGTGCCATCTGTATCTGTTTTTGTCATGAAATAAAATTTTTACATAGATCATATTGCTCATCTGCAATATCTTCTGAAATGAAGTTAAATTATTTCATTTTAGTTTGGAGCTGTATTCCGAAGTTCATGTGTGGAGTATTATGCCACGCTTTGCCCTATTGAACAGCTTCCAGTGAACGAGACAGGGACTACATTGAATCCTAGAACCCCACCAAGGATCGCGAAACGTCTCATTTATAAAAAATGTTCATACATTCTTATAGAAGTTGAAGCATTCTTGCAAAAAATGGTCAGATTTATAAAACCTCATGTAAACAGCGAAACGCATCATACATCCCACTCATCACAGAAACATTTGCACGGATGTCCACATAAGAGACTGTTCCTTCCCACTGACTGATGACCCAGCAGTAGCAATGCAAATTAAATTAGCCACATATACATATACAGTACATACACACACACACATACATAAAGACATACATAGCTATAGTGTGTGTGTATATATATATATATATATATATATATATATGTGTGTGTGTGTGTGTGTATATATATATATATATATATATATATATATATATGGTGTTTGTCCCCCCTCTTTGCAGCTAAAATTGTCACTTTTCCACAATCTTCATTCTAGTTCAGGGGTGGCCAGAAAGGCCACAGTCTTCTCCAGAAAGGCCGCAGTGTATGTGGGTTTACGCTGCTGCTCCCTAATTAGGTTACTGATTAGAGGACCGATTGGTTGAAGAGTCCTCACACCTGGGTTTGAACAGCCGACCCAAAGGTCACCCCAAAAACCTGCATTCATACTGGCCCTTCGCGGTTAAGACTGCCCACCCCTGATCTGTAATGCATATAAGCTCAAACTATGTGAAGTTCTGTACTCCACACAATGTGGTGTCCATTTGAACTGTTCTAGTTCATCCCAAAGGATGGGGTTGAAGTCAGGACTCTGTGTGGGTCAGTCAAGTTCTTCTCCGGCAGACTCACCCAACCATGTCTTTATGGACCTTACTTTGTGCACTGGGGTGCTGGAACAGAAAAAGACCTTCCTCAAACAGTTCCCACTGAGTTGAAAGAATTGAATTGTCCAAAATGTCTTGGCATGCTGAAACAAGAGTTCCCTTCACTGGAACTAAGGGGTCTCAACCCCAGAAAAACAACCCCTTACCATTATCCCTCCTCCACCAAACTTTACAGTTGACACAATGCAGTCAGGCAGGTAAGGTTCTCCTGGCATCTGCTAAACCCAGACTTGTCCATTAGACTGTCAGACAGAAAAGTGTGATTCGTCACTCCACAAAACACATTTCCACTGCTTCAGAGTCCAGTGACAACGTGCTTTTCACCACTCCATCTGACGTTTGGCACTGCACTCGGTGATGTGAGGCTTGCATGCAGCTGCTTGGCTGTGGAAGCCCATTCCATGAAGCTCTTGGCGCACAGTTTTGTGCTGGAGTTAATGCCAGAGGAAGTGGGTCTCTGCAGATATTGAGTCAACAGAGTGTTGGCGATTTATATACACTATGCACCTCAGCAATCGGCAACTCTGCTCTGTTACTTGTAGTTTCTGTTGTTCCTAAATGCTTCCACTTTACAATACAGGTTCGGCCAGAAATAGGTAGTTTTTATTTTATGAAGTAAAGGTTCTGTTTTACAAAGTAGTTATTATTTTTTTATTGCTTGAATTTGTAATGGTAGTGATGTAGTCAAGAGCACCTAAACCGAGACCAAGACATTACCAAGATCAGATTGTATCAAGACCGAGACAAGATCAAGACAGAGTGAGACCGAGACAAGACCAAGACCAAGGCAGGGCTAGACCAAGTCAAGATCAAAAACAGACTAATGTTTGAGTTTACATAACATCGCACGCTATAAAATATGGAGCATAGGCACCATTTTGAGGCTGGGCAGTATGGCCTAAAATTTGTGTCACAGTATAATTTGAACCATGGACATTTTGCTTAAAATTTGAATACAAATACTTCTGTACAAATGTAAAAAAAAAATCTAATAAGATGCATCTTACTGGTTGCATTTGAACTTGAATCTGAAGCAGAACGTTTTACGCCCAATCACAGTACTGTATTAAAAAACAGATGAATATTAAGCCGTTGTGATATATACGCTTTGATGAGTGGTCTTGAAATAAAGCCTCAAGTCCTCTATGTCCTATATAAAGTTGATTACCGGGTGAGACCAAGACCGCAAAAAAGTGACTGTAACCACTGAATGAATGGGTCTGAATGTAACACGTGAATTCAGCGATTAAGAGGTGCATCCCAATACTTTTGTCCATATGGCTCTGTGTGTGGGGTTTGCATGATCTCCTCTGGGTACTGTGCTGAGGTTAGTTGAAGTTATCGAACTTCTCCAGCCTTTGGGATAGGCTCGGTAGGACAAGCAGTTACAGAAAATGGATGGATGGATATTATGACCCACATTGCTGATGCCATCACAGATGACTTGCATGTCGATGGAATGAAATGCTGCGTCATTCATTGATGATACTGATATTGCAATGTGCTTGCAGTCAGTACCACCGACAGCATTAGGAAACCCAAACATTACAACAAATTGCTTTGTAATGTTTTCCTGTACATCCACTCTAGGGAAGCTCCATATACTGTCTTGACAGTTGGTTGATAACAGCCACAACTTGTGGAATAATGGGCTGGGATATCCCAGATCCATCAACCAGATCCCATTGGAATATTCCTGTCACCAAAAACTCCAAGTGCCAGTACTTAAGGATGGACAGGAAGCGTGATTTCATAATACAGGTCGTTCAAGAGCTGGGGCCGCTTCATCATACATTTCCATCAGAATAATTCTTGGCAGTCTAGAATGGCTGCAAAACCACAAATCATCATTGGAAAATAATTCTTGTGATCTTCAAATACTCGCTCTCTGAGTATTTGGCCCCACACAGCATCCTCTAACAAAATTAAATATGCCATGGCAATGCTGTATGTCACATACTTACACACGTGCTTTTACACCTATGAAATGTGGTGCACACGTTTTGATGCTTATAGTCCCTTTGACTTTTCAGTACACGCACCTCTAACTTAGATTCTACGCAATAAAGATATTGGTATATCTAAATGAAATATAAAACAGATGCTAAGTATTAGTAATATAGCATTATACAAATGCTTCTGTATTCATTAACACACATTCCACCAAGCACTAAAACTACTTCTAGATGCAACTTAGATGCACATTTCTATCTGAACTCTAGATGTCGCTTTTTTCTGTTTCCTCCAAAACATTTGAATGACTGCTATATAATCCCAAAATCTTTGTATAAATGTGCGTGCAGGTGTTCTGCATCTATTCTGCTCGTACGAAACTTTTACAAATGAGTCCTCTGGTTCCTGACAAACATTCCTGCAATCAGAAAGTGCCTCCGAAGTACTCAACTTAAGCAAATGCGACAGAGTTTAAATAATGGTTTTCCAAGTACATCCATCCAGTTAATGTGCTGTTTTTCATGATGTGTGTGTATAGTCTTCCTTTAAATATTTTTAGGCAAATATTTTTACGTTAATTAGCATTTTAGGTACTCGTCAATTTCCCTGGAGTACTTGCGTTGCTATATTAAATATTTATCTTACTGAGTAGAATTGAATAGCTCAGGTCCAGAAAGTAAAAATCCAGGCCAAGATATTGTTTCAACCAACCAGTTGAGTAATCTGTGACTCTGTGTACTCTACAGGTTGATTGACACAAAATCTTGGTCTGAATTTTTACTTTCTGGACCTGAACTAACTACCTCTGTTACTTGGAGATAATTATTTATGTGTATGTCATTGTCAAGAATCTATGTTATTGTCTGATGCTATTCCTTCAAAACTCCTGAAGGAATGAATCTTTTTCCAATGAAAATTCTTTCCTAAACCTGCTTATATGTCGATTAGCATGATTATACTTCTGTGGCAGCTTGGTGGTGAGATGTGGAGCTATACACTGTTACGCTTTTGGATAATCATGGCTATTAACTTGCATAAACACCTTTACATGATTCCTAAGTTGATTTTAGGTGATTCCTATTGCGACTTGGCTCATTGTCCTGTGTGGTGCTGTTTCTGTCCTTAGCGGCTGACCCTTCTCCATGTGAACAGTAACCAGTGCTTGGACATGCCGTCAGAAGAGGACAAGATGGCTCCCACCCTACGGGACTGCACGGGCAGCCGCTCTCAGCAGTGGCTGCTCAGGAACATGACCCTCAGTGTCTGATCCCCCTCCCTGCTGCCTGCCTCCATTGTTCCGGCCCACTCCCAGCTGTGCTGGTCTGCACAGCTGTCCCTCTGACCCACATCTGCATCTCATGGACCTGCTCAAGGCTTCAAGGAAGTACCACCGGATGGGTCCCTCTGACCCACATCTGCATCTCATGGACCTGCTCAAGGCTTCAAGGAAGTACCACCGGATGGGTCCCTCTGACCCACATCTGCATCTCATGGACCTGCTCAAGGCTTCAAGGAAGTACCACCGGATGGGGCCCTCCCACGAAGTCGGTGATGGGCGTGGCTGGTCAGAGTGATCCAATGACACGGTGGTGGGCGGAGCCATGAGCCAGGTGCCGCTGCCTCCTTGGACTCAGGTGTTCTCCATCTCCTCCTGCATAACCATGTGGTGGAGGTAGCGTTTGGAAGCAGTTAGATAAAATCAGCATGTCTTTATGTACTTCTTCAGAACATTTACTTTTGTCCATCGGTATGTGCTGCAAGATCATGAACGTAGTTGAATATAATTTTTTTGTGTGTTCTTAGTTGCTCATTTCATACTCTCAGGCTTTAAACAAGAGGGTTTCAACTATTCATAACCGAGGGACATGAAATCAGCAGAACTGCGAGCCCCTGTTCTGCAGACTAACAGGGTATCCCGTCCTCAGCTTGAAAACCCTTGATTTAAACCACATTCCATGTTTACGTCAGGGACAGTGTTACTTGGCTCTTTTAATATCACAAAAAGTTGTTGGTTATTTTATTTGCTGTGTGTGCAAGTTATCATTATATGCACATATATGTGTTGAATGTATGATGTCATCGATCATGACGCACATTTGGACTTGGACTGTTATTGAAAGAAGTCCTGACATTTTTATTGCGTCGTTGGCGACCAGAGTCAATATGAATCCTATGATCCGCTGCGGATTTGCAATGTTTCTGTTGAGGAAGCAAAAATGTCACATGCCTTAAAATATTATTGTGGCATGCATGTATAAAATAAGTGATTTTTTTTTTTGCAATAAAAATAATACTGGAAAAGCTAGTTTGTAAGGCTTCTGTTATATCCAGTGCATGGCCATTAAGCTGCAGTATGTTCAAAGTGAAAATATTCCAATTTCACAATTTTCTGATATACTGTATTATACATGTATGAATTCTGTAAAGGTTATTTATTCCCCTTGGAATATTGCAGTAGTGAATGGAAAGATTTTATTTTTCTTTACTGTCTAACGATTTATTTATGTTGACATTTTTGATTTGCTGGTTTTTGTGTTTATCATTGTTGTACTTGAAATATTCTGTTTTTTTTCATTAAGGAATAAAACTACATATTGTAAAATTATTTTATGAAAGATATCTAACTTCAGGGAGTTAATATATGTTATTGGTGTTTTTGTTCTGTGCTGTATTTAAAATCGGAATCTTTGAGAGTAGCTTGTCCTGGTGTTCGCCCCAAGGATCTGAGATATACCCATGACATACCCATTTTAATTTAACTGCTCAAGCAGATTGACACATAAACAGTCCCTAAAGTAATATTAAATAATATATAGTTGTATAATGCAGATTATTCAGTGCTACACACCTCTCTTTCAGAAGACGACGTGTTTCTGGTTTGAGTTCACGTTGACAAATGCGGATTTAACTTTAACTTGTTGATCTGCAGGCGTGATTTAATAAAGTACAATTATATTTTCTTATTTTAATACTTGAAAGGATATTGTTATATGTTACAATTCACCGATTGAATTCATTTAAAAGATTTTTGGGATTCCCCTTTTAGATCTTTAGCTGGTGTCTGAAATCTCTTATAACCAAACTGTAGAAAGTATGCCACTAGCTATTACATGATAAATTAATTTGGCGCTATCCTGGTGGCATTTTTAATGTGAGCTTTAATGAAAGAAAGCCATCAAAAATAGCATGCCATAGAAAATGTTAAGCAACAGGGCTTTGGCAATATAATTATAGTTAACCGATGTTGTCATCTCTACTGCCTACACCCTGTTAATCTCTTCTGTTGACCAGAGTATCACGCCGTAATTGTTACTCGTGATGGTAAAATAATTACTGCTTGTTATCTGAAAGCAGTAAAAAGACTGCAGGGTTTACCATCATTGGTGGCTAGTGGTATATCTGAGTTTAGGCCAAGAGTAAAGGAGACACAGAAGGCAACAGATCATGGTGCACTTAGTTTAGCTGCAGGCAAACAGATTGTCAAGCAAAGCATACTAAAAACAGATTGTTTAGAGTAGTATACATTATTTTTCAGAATCCATTACATTAAATTTAATTTTGATGACCTTTATTATTTTTTATAATTATGCCCTTGGCACTTTATAGATATGTAAGATTTTTTCTATTAATGATGGAGCAGTAAATATATAATCGATCTTATTTATGGTCACATTTTTAATGTGGTATATTATATACAATATATTCGTATTTTTATAGAAAAGTAGACAAGAATTTTGAACTACTGAAGTGGAAACGGGCAGCGCACACACTCTACAATATTCTGTTAAGCACTGTGCCACACGCATTTCATCTGTGTTTTTTGTAATTGGGTGGAAATGTGAAATAAAGTTGTAAAAGTGGCCCATGGAATGAATACTTGGAGAACGTGGGAAGCCGTCCCTGTGAATTAGTCATAAAAGATTTAGCACAAAAGATGTAACAATTGCAGTGGGTGTCTCGAGTCATGTTTGGGAAAAGCTTTGGTACTGCGACAATTACTTCCATTTGCCATTTGTAATTCTTCCCATTTTAAAATAAATCGAAGCAGTCAAAATAACTAGTTGACAAAGTATGTTAGTGTCCCGAAATGCTTCACCAGTTGATTGGTACCTGGATGCCCCATTTGCCTGTACATATTGAATATTTGCAGTTTTATTTTCTTGTTTGTTTCGAAGGTCTGTTGTTGACAGTGCATGATACTAAGTGATGTAGCTTGTGTTCTCTTTGTATTCGTCTTGAAGCTGTTACGTAACTGCCACCCGTTTGTATGTTTGTATAAACGTTTTTTTAAGTTCATCCAGTATAATTAGAGGAATATAGACATTGAAACTATAATAAATGGCTAAGATTCTTAACTCACTGACTCGAATGCAAGTAAATTCTTTGTGCTTTTTTTAATCCATGTGATGCCATCACCTCAATTACAATTACTTTGTTTCCTGTTATCCCTCAATGTCAGCTGTGACCAATGTTAATTCATCGAAACATCTTTAATCCTTAATCACATTCCCTGTAAGCGACCAATGCTTGAACAATTTTTTTTCTTCGTTTAACCAAAAACTAATAAACCAACTGTGACACCAGGGCAGGGTGCTGTATTGGCATCTGTGAACATTACCTGAAGTTGTTAAGTCTTCATCATGCAAGCTCAAAATGAGATGTCTCACAAAAGATCTGAAAATAACTTTGCTAATTAAACTTTCCTGGTTTTATTTACACTGTTATAGAGGCTGAGCCGTCTTCATTCTTGCCCTTCCAAGTTTCCCTTTTGACTTTTCTATGTTGACCTGGAAAATGAAAATTCCGAGCATGTCTTCATTGTGAGTGGCAATAACTTCAAAGCATTATTATTATTTTTAATGGGCCTCATGCTGAATGAACACTGTAGGTGTTTGCAACATGTACAATAAAGATATTCTTTTGTAGCCTGTATAAATGGTGGTACATTCATCTTTAACTTCAGTAGTTATTAATTTAATCCATATTTATCCTCATGGTCTCCTAGGAAAAGACCTATGTGTTGCTCTGGGACTGGTGTGTTTGAGCTGTCCCACCTGCACGCTTCATTAAGAAGGAGATGCAGTGTAAAATAGCCGGTCTACAGGGACTTCCTATAGACCACCCTTTATCATGGTTATGACCAGTGTGTGTGCAGCTTTCCTCAGAGATATGTTAAAGAAAGAGATATGGGTTACATTGTACCCCCCCCCCCCCCCACACACAGACACACACACATAAATTTCTGTGCCTTATCAAATGTATTGTAGAGAGGACACAAACTAACCCATTGCTGCTGGTGAATGGTTTAGTCCAGCATACATGTACTGAGGGGAGTAAAACTATCAAGGGAGAATAGGGGGATTGTTCTGTTATGCTGTTATGCATTGTCCTGAGCAGGAGAAGGCAAAGCTGTATTACTGTGGCTGTTTACCAGAAATAGGAAATTCGAGTTTTAAAAAATCATCATAAAATATCTAGATGTATAGAAATAAACTCAATACTGCTTACGCATTTCTATTTGTCAAGTAACAATACGACTTTCACCTCCTCTGGATTTGGCTCTGCTCGATTTCTACTGCATTTCACCTGAGTTCTTAATTATGTGCTTCATTAATTTTGTATCTTCACCCCAAGAAACTTGATCTTCTTACGCAGTTCCTGTGCAGGAGAGAGGGAGTTCTGGGTCCCCGGTGTGGGATTCGCAGCCAGAACACAACAGAAAATGAAAAGTGCAGTTAATTAGCTACGTTTAGTGGGGGTGGTGGCAGGGCGAGCCCCAGCAGAAGTCAATGTTCAGGCATTTCTCTGGGTGCCCCGTGGAACCTTAACACTAATAAGTGTTAAGTAATAAGTAATAAGACACCATGTGGATCTGATGAATCATAATCAGACCTGTATTTATATATTTATATGTTTCCAGACTGTTTTTGTGAGTGTATATCTGTGCATGTATATCCATACATAGGCTGAATACACCAACCACACATGGCACAAGGACAGCGTACTCATTCACTGTCCTCCTGATGCACATATTTACATTCACATTAAATTCTGTCATTAGACTGTATAATTGCCATCACATGTTACTTAAGTTAAACTATAATTATGCTGTATGTCATACACTATCAGTGCCAATTCATCAAGTTCTGTATATAAAGGCAGCCGTAATTATCTTTATGTTCTTTGCTATGTAAATTGAATTGATTTATTTTTTATATTATGACATTGGCATACACCAAGAGGTATTTAAAGTTATTTTGTGTTTACTAAAATCTGGCCTTTGGATATATTCCCTAACATTTAAACATCACACTGTCAAGCCATATGGGTGGAATTAAAACATTAATCTGACATTGACTGACCTTTTTAAAATTTATTTGCCTTATACAACTGTGAATGAAATTCCAGATGGATATAAAGGTAAATGCCAATTAGCATGAGTGAGGTAATGTCCTGCATTTACTGTAAATGTTCTAATGTGGACTTTCTTTGAAAGGACTGGATAAACATCCTTGCTAAATGAAAGGATGATGCACAGAATGAGTTGCCTGATACATGGAGGAGAAATTGCTTTTGTTCAAGAAAAACTGGGCCGCACTGCAAATCGCACTTCATTCCTCCTCATCGTTTAAATTTTTTGCACAAGAGAAAATTGCGTAATCTTTTGTATAAAATTATTATTTCATTATCATTCACAACAAAGGATAAAAAATATTGCTCACTTGTAATAAGGATGTTATTATATTAGAAAAGAATTAATGGCTGCTAAGCTCTACAGAAAGGACCTACTGAAGCATATTAAAATATACTCAGTGTCACAAAACTGCAGGATACAGATTTAAATGTACCCGAGGAAGGGGTAGGTTTAATCAATTAATTAAGTTTTTTAATGAGAATTTAAAGTACTCCTTGAGTTTATTTCGGCTTTGTATCATCATTTGTATTTGATAATGTCATTTTTTGTTTATTCTGAAAGCTATGACAATAATTACTTTCACATGAGCTCGAGATCACATATATAATGATACACTTTAAATATCCATCCATCCATTATCTATACCCGCTTATCCTACTGGGTCGCGAGGGGTCCGGAGCCTACCCGGAAGCAATGGGCACGAGGCAGGGAACAACCCTGGATGGGGGCCAGCCCATCGCAGACTTTAAATATCTTTAATTTTAAGTAAGAGAGAGACATGACTCATTTTGTCTAGCAAGTAACATAAGGCCACAACTTTTTGTTCAACATCACGGAGATGCAAATTTTTGTGCAGATATGACAAAGAAAAGCATGAAACTTGAAACTACTTTACAGCCAAATTGGACTGAGAACTTGCGTTAAGGAGGACATATTTATCAGTATCTTTTAATCAGTCTTGCATGCTTGCAATTCATGCTCTAGCCGATTAAGTAACGAGACGATAAACTTCCTGTTTTGCCCCGTCACCTGGGAATTAATTAAAACAGGAACTGCCAGACTCAATATACACTGAACGGTAAGTTATGCTCTGGGCTCATCCCAGCTGCTCCCACAACACATGCCTTTGTGCTTGTGTGTCCTACAAATGTCGGTACAATTGTGCTTATATGTCTTAGTTTCCTTCTGGCTCAACCAACCATCTGTACCCAAGTCCTTCTCCTGCACAGAATGTTCCTTCCTGAAGACCTGGTGATATGGGTGGGACAGTCCAGTTTGGGTTACTTTGGGCCTGCATCTGGTCTGGTCTTTCAGCAGACTTTGATTCCACTTCTTAACACTCGTGTTCGGCTTGCGATGCACCTCGTCGCATTCTGTGGTGCAGGTCCTGATGTGCCGTCTCAACTCATGCGAAACGCATGATGAATGGATGTCTTCTGGGGATCCTTGATGGGCTTCATACATCACGCTAGTCTATCAGCCCTCGACGAGCCTATTTTTAAATTAAAAGAGCATAAGACCCCTCCATCACTGTCTAATGGGTAACAGAATATTTTCACCAACACACTTTTGACGTTTTTTTGAAACATGCCGTGTCTGTTATTTAATTTAACTGCTGATAGCAAAGCCGCTTACAAATGTGGTGTGTATCTATAACAATTTGGTTTCACCCACAATAAGGCTACTGTATAGCTATGTTAAATGCTAGAGAATGAATTTCAGATTGCATGGTGGAGAAATGAGGGTGAGATCTGGTAAGCATTCTTCTAATTTAATATGCAATAATGCACAAAGTCTAACACTTCACCTCAAGGTAGGTTTTCCGCATTAAAAATGCGAAATGTATTTTCATCTAGTCATTTTTTTGTGAAATACATCACTGCTCATTTTTTAAGTGTTTGTTTCCCAGTATAAAGAATCATATGATCAAAGAGTTTATTCAGATGGGGTTGTGACAGCTTGTCATGTCACCGGTTTTTGTCAGCGGATTATCATAATTACACATTTCCTTACACCATATGTGATTACTTACTACATAACAGAGTCACACAGGGTGGCTGTGATGTTGCCCTGAGTGGAATCATGGGAAATAAGAGGCTCTTTTTTAGACTCCATGTTCCTCATTCCCTTAGGCTGATCTGATCCCCAAAGATATGAACTCTCCCAAAATAGAGACTTTACAATAGTCCATTTCAACACAAAACTTGTAAGAACTGGCCAATAAGCAAAAACAAATTTGCTATATATATTTAAGTTGCTTTAGACAGGGTCAGTCACTACGAGTCAAAAATGCATTGACATTATAACAATTAATTTTATTGACATTTCTCTGTGGGAAACATAAAGCACCTTGTAATTAAGGTGATATATAAAGTGACCTTCGTTATCTCTATATTCATTATGGCTTATTTGGTTTTGATTGTTTAAAATGTCTTTCTCAGTTTTTTCCAGTCTCGACTGTTCAAGCCAAAAGACACAATAAAAATCCGTGTGACAAATTTTGAGCAAAGGGTTAAAGATTTGCCTTTACAGTTCGCATACGTTACTATTATGATGAGCTGTTCTATTGCTAATGAGGACCGTGATGTTCATTAATTAGGGAGATGTTTTCTATCCATCCAAGTGTGTCTATCCATCCAAGGGACTTGGCATAGAATCACATAAAGAGGGAGGCACTTGTTCAGTCCCTACAGTGCAGAGAGCTGTTTCTCTGTAACACCTGAGTCCATGAGAATGTAAGTAATTTAGTACACATGGGATCTGCTGGCCTTTGTTTGCATAACCACACAGCATCATCTTTTGCAAGGAGAGTCTCTGAGCCTCTTGTGTCCTGAAAACATGTCTGGGTCTAAGGATGGATATGGAGCTAGGCTCTGTCTGCAAGAGGCCTGCTTTTACTCTAAGAACTACTGAGAAGATATTTGGTGCTAAGAACTCCAACACTCACTCAGAGGGGGAAGGAGTCACCCTTGAGTGTTAGTGTTGCACCTTGAAGATAATAAAACAAATTTCTGCTAACATCTAATATGTGGTGCAGGTCCTGACGATTGTCACACACTCACGCACACACACACACACACACACAAACCCCGCATTTTCAAGGGGCTCTGCTTTCAGCCATGAAATTGAATAACTGCCGGGGGGGGGGGGGGTGTACCCCCAATTTTTAATTTTGTTTAATTTGTCCCTCCCTAATAAATAGACCTTTGCATGTAAATTATTATGATGTCCCACCAATATCAAACACTCCGCTTCGCCCTTGTATAGGAACTACTCTCAACCTAAAAAATTGTGTTAAGTTATCATGCATCCAAGGATTAATGGACAGTACTGGCCTTCAGTATCGGTTACCATGGCATAAAGTCAGCTTATCTATTCAGAGGGTAAGAAGATCGCATGACCAATGCACCATTAGCGTCAGGGTCTGTTCCGTCTGACTTTGCCCTTCGTGTCTCTTCCCCATTTTGTGGTTTACCCTGCCTGTCTTGTTTTATGTTAGTGTACACTATGGTTCTTAGTCATTTCTAATATTACCTTTCGGTGTTGGTGTTTGGAATTCTCCTGTTTCTGTGATTAGTTAATTGTAATCCACCCCACCTGTTTGTAGTTAATCATGTTCCCCTTGAGTAAGTTGATTACAAGTTACACCTGCCCTGATGCCTTGTGTGTATTTCAGTGCCTGTCTGTACTGCTTCTCACGCTGCCCTTATTTATGTTGCCGTGTTTGGTCCTCTGCTCTGCTGTGGTCTAGTTCCTGTGTTTTTGTTTAGTTGCGCATTATTTCATGGTTTTAGTTTATTCAGAATTTTTTTTCTGTTTTCTCACCCCTCGTGGTCTTTTTTGCCATTTTACTCTGCGTGCTCAGTTTCTTAAATAATCCCATTTTTGTCTTGGAGCCGCTCATGGATCGTCACCCTTTTTCGCGGCTGCATCATGCCGCGCCGTATAACAATTAGGCCTCGTTCACATGGGCGTCTGTACCAGGTGTTTTTCTGCTGTTCATGGCGCCAGGCGAGCGCTGACTGAACGCCGACCGTTTTTCTGCTCATTGGAGCAAATCAAAGCCTCCACACGGGCGTTCAGCACCGGCGTTCGGTCGGCTACGCGTTCAGGTGGCGTCAAACACTGCATGCAATGTGTTCTTAGCGTCAAAATCCCGACTAACGTGAGGAAAATGACGCTGTTGCGTTTGCGTCGTGTTCAGTTGGCATTCTGGAGGACCAAATATGTCCCATGATTCTGTAAGGCAACTGTGAGAAACCACAATTTATGGAAAATGTCGGACATTGATCCAGCTTAAAAAGCACAAAAACGTCCCTTTGATCTGACCTTGCGCAGTAAGAGGATGAACCCAGCAGTGGCTGCGATGTTTGTTCCTCTCCTGACTATGGCACCATATTAGGATGATTTTCAAAACAAGAATGTCGAACGTAAGTTTTAATAAAGAACAGGGATCCATGTTTCAATGCAGAGCTATAAACCAAGATGACCCACGTGTAAACAACTCTGGACAGAGTAATTACTGCCCCCACAGGTAAATACACGAAACTACAGATTGGGCGTCAGGCTAGTGTTAAACAGCGTCAAGGTAACACTAGTGAAACGCCAATTGAACGCAGCTACAAAGCGCAGGAAAAACACTTATGGCGTTCAGAGGGCGTTCATTTCGAACGTCCGTGTGGACGAGGCCTTAGTCAGAATCTTAACATCAATGACTGTTCCAACGTAACCATAACGTCTGGTAAAAAAAGCACAGCATTTGTCCTCAGCCTACATAGAAATACTAGGAAGGAAAGACAGGCAATTGGAAGATTCATTAATGCCAGTCTATTGCCTTTTCCTGCTTGCTATTTGCACCAGAGTTGCTTGTTTTCTTATGTCTAAAAAGTGAAGAGACGAATGCTAAAGGCTGCAAAACTAATTGTATCTTTTTAAAAAGTACGTGTATGTAATGCAACCCCCGAGATAAAATTTACAAAAATAACATAAAAGAACCCTGAATGTTAGACAATATAGCACAATATCCGTACTATAGAATTGGAGAATTATTTGAAATATATACAAAACGACACTTTCAATGTTTGTCGCACGCTAAAAAAGTGATCTTCGAAATGTTTTAATTCATGCTTTTATTTACATCATCGATGACGATTGTGTCATTTCTCTGCATTAAATCCTTTTAAATGAGTCGATTAAACTGAATTTTCTAAGTATTTATCCATTGATATAGGCTGTCCGTAAATAAGGAGGATTTTTTTTTGTAAATGCGCATCATACCCCCTTTCAGACGCGGAATAGGGAGCTTGGTCCTCTGTAGGTACCGCTGGGGTAGGCGTTGTAAGGCATCTCAGCAGTGCGCAGAAGCCGTATAGGGAAAGCGGAGCCTCTCTCCGCACGCCTCCCTCACCTGAAAACGGAGGTTGCCGATGATTCACATATAACAAAGAAACGAAGGCGCACACGGCAACTGCTCCCAAAAAGACGAGGGAAGTTGGCCAAACTGGACAGCAGATCCAGACCCAACATCATCACGCCCGATCTCCACTTCAGTACTTAATGTATTCTATTCATAACGGGGGAAGGAAAGCGAAGGTTTGGGGACCGATGGGTCGCGTAAAATCTGATCCCTCGTGGCAGATATACTGAACTGTTTTATGAAAACCATTTTCATGTCGTTGGTAAACAGCGTGATCTTATGCCGTCTCGTTTGAGGGAGAGAGGCTTTGATGAAGCCCCGGAGCCATTTCTAACTTCGGACTTGAGGTGCGGACTTCCAGATGAGACGAAGCGACCTGCATGTTTCCGGGCTTGGAAAGAGCCGATGAGTAATTTCAGCGCAACACACAACATGCAGCTTGAAGCTTGAAACTGCGGATCCCCTCCTAAATCTAAACGTTTGACACATGGCATTGGCATATTTATTTTAGTGCTGCAACATCCATGCGCATGCATGTTGTTCTGATTTTCACCAGACTGGAATTCCTCAATAGTTAAGAGGAATCGTAGTTTTTTTTAACTGGCTGCAATAAAGCTACTTTATAGTTGCCTTGTTTTGGATATCGAGAGCGCTAAAGAAGCGCTTCGCAGGGAAACGTCACGCAAGAGAAACTGCAGCAGGTAAAAGAAAAAAGTAAATAGGGAAAAAGACGGGAAAATTGAAAGAGAATCTCTTTAACTGTTGTTGTCGTATTATGTCTGCACTTAGAAAGAAATTTGGGGACGATTATCAGGTAGTGACCACTTCATCCAGTGGCTCTGGATTCAGTCAGCCGGTGCCAGAGAAGAAGAAAAAAAGGCAGCGCTTCGTGGACAAGAACGGGCGATGCAATGTCCAGCATGGAAACCTGGGCGGTGAAACCAGCAGATATCTTTCAGACTTATTCACCACTTTGGTAGATCTGAAATGGCGCTGGAATTTATTCATTTTTATCCTGACTTACACGGTGGCATGGCTTTTTATGGCCTCGATGTGGTGGGTCATAGCATACATTAGAGGAGATTTAAATAGGGCTCACGATGACAAGTATACGCCGTGCGTTGCCAATGTGTATAACTTTCCCTCCGCATTTTTATTCTTCATCGAGACCGAAGCCACTATAGGTTATGGCTATAGGTACATTACAGACAAATGTCCGGAGGGAATAATCCTGTTTCTTTTCCAGTCCATTCTTGGATCTATAGTAGATGCATTTTTAATAGGATGTATGTTCATAAAGATGTCTCAGCCCAAGAAGAGGGCAGAGACGCTCATGTTCAGTGAACACGCGGCTATTTCAATGCGAGACGGGAAGCTGACCCTCATGTTTAGGGTCGGTAACCTGCGAAATAGCCATATGGTCTCGGCACAGATCCGCTGCAAATTGCTCAAAGTAAGTGCTGCTCCTCACTGTCAGCAAACTTTGTTTTTCTCTAAAGAATTTATGTTCAAGATATATCTGTAATTAAAGATGTAATCGTTAAGGTAAGTTTTCTTAATTTGCTAAGACTATTTTATTTGCTTAGCCTATGTAAGCAAGTTGTTAAAACACTGCTGTAAATTAATGATTAATCATTCTAATATTTGGATATGTTATTTTAATAAATCAACATTAAAAAGTTGTATGTGATTAGTTCTGAATCCTTAGTAATTATCGAACTGTAATTAAAACACCCACCAAACCTGAAGGTAACATTTACTCATTTTGTGTACCATCTGCCAAGTCTTTTTCTGTTACAGTTCATATAAATCATGTAGCCTAAGTAATTAGCCTTTTGTCCAAAACAAAGCAAATTATTATAAATTATTAGGCCTACATGTAAAATTGATAAGCCTGTTATATGAATGCATGTGTGGTTTTGGGTAAACAGAAATGGATTCTTTGTTTTCCGTGATTGATGGTTGTGATTGCGGACGAAACGGTGCAGCACGGCTCCTGTAATTGAAGAGGTCACGCTGGCTGTCTCTCGTCTCTCCCTCATCCCACTGCATGCTTTATTTAGTCTCGGCAGACGCCGGAGGGCGAGTTTCTGCCCCTGGATCAGCTGGAGCTGGACGTGGGCTTCCGAACCGGGGCGGACCAGCTCTTCCTCGTGTCTCCGCTCACTATCTGTCACGTGATCGATAGCCGGAGCCCCTTCTACGATCTGTCCGCGCGCTCCATGCAGACCGAGCAGTTTGAGATCGTCGTCATACTTGAGGGGATAGTGGAGACCACTGGTGAGTCCCGTGTAACTCCATTATTTCATTTTCGTTTATAAAAAGTTCATGAATGCGATGAGAGCCATCAATCTTCTGTAATGCAATGGGTATTAATATATATATGTTGAATACGCACATCTGTTGGAAAAGAAACCCTGTCAAATACTTACAGAGGTTCAAGTGAAGCAACCTTATAAAACACTACACGTTTAATGTGGATAAAATTACATTAGCTGCTAGGAAGGTTCGCAGTGTTAGGATGGTGCTCCATCCTGGGTTATTCCCTTCC
This sequence comes from Stomatorhinus ivindoensis, assembly GCA_019775895.2. NCBI lineage: Eukaryota > Metazoa > Chordata > Actinopteri > Osteoglossiformes > Mormyridae > Stomatorhinus > Stomatorhinus ivindoensis. The sequence continues at coordinate 45,923,301 of JABFEB020000001.1, read as the reverse complement.
TTGCGCCCTTGGCTTCTGAGATGGGTTCCGGACCCCAGCGACTATGAAAAGGACAAGCGGGTACAGAAAATAGATAGACAGAGGTAGGACCATAGCTAAGATTTTAAAAATACACAGGTCAAAAGTTTTCACCCATCCTAGGTTTGCCTCGTAATTGATTGTGGTTATTGGAGTTAAAAAAATACTTCATACATGAAGCATGAAGCATACTGAGGCATGGATGGAGGGATGGATGGATGGAATGCTGCCAGGAAGAATGTTCTGTTGAATATGCATAGTAACCAGAATCTGTTTATGATATATTTGAAGCTCCTGTTCTTATAACAGTTTGAGTATATAGACTCTCCCTGGGTGAGGTTTACTCTTGGTCACTTTTCCTAATGAGCGATGAATAATAGCGTCATTGAGGTCAAGTCTGTAACTGGTTTTGAAATAGTCATTTTGTCATTCTGTTTAAGTAATGATTTTTTTGCTTTGCATCTGCTTTTAGACATAAGTAATAATATAAGAAATACAGTTTAATTCAACAATTTATTGTATAAAACCAAACTTCCACAAAATAGCATTTTACAACAAGCAATTCATTTTTTGACCTGGAATGAAATAAGTTTAAGCACAGGAGCACATTATAAAGTGATATGAATGTGCAGCCTTTATTTTTTGAGGGGAAAAAAAGAGTCATATTTTTCACAGATTTTTTTTTGTCTCAGATATTTGTATTTGTTTTTTTTTTTGATGAGCAAAGAAGATAGAAAAGTAAAAAGTAAATTTCAGTTCTTGATGGTTAATTAAAATAGAACAGTGGTTATCAAGTTCTTAGAATGGAGGTATGATCTATATTCTGGAATGTAATGACTGGACAGGGCGATGATTGGAGTTCATTCCCAGAGCTGTGGCCCAGGGACTGGCAAAAGGTTGATAACCAGGTTGAAGCAAAGAAAGGCAAACAAATCCAATCTGTAAGGCAGACACAGGCAGAGGTCAATAATGGACTACAGGGCAAGTAACTGAATCTGAAATGTTAGGCAAAGGACAGACAAAGATCATGCATGTAACGTCAATCAAGGCAGAAACACTCATTTTGGTGAAAAACACAATACTTCAAAAGGAGATCTCTGAAACCGGGTGCTTTCATTCTGAACCTAGTTGATCCAGTTGATGAGTGAAGGGTGTTCAAGTATTCTGGGGAGGAAGAGGAACTAGCATGGTGTGGATGGATGCTTGTCTAGGTGCAGACGTGACGTTGGTGTATGGTTTACAGTAAAGAAACTAGTTGCAGAAGAATGGCATTCTGGAAGTCTATTTTTCATGATTATTGAGGCAGGGTGAGAAAGGATTAAACTTTGGAAGGGTGACACAGGAATTGAGCAGCCCCTAAATGCCCCAGTGAGGAGATGTGACAGACAGGTGATGCTGTCGAGGACAGAACTGACGCTGTGAACTTCATCTGCGTTGCGGTTGACAGCCAGTGGAGGCTGATGATTTGGAGATTGAGGCCTGGGTAGAAGAATATTTCAGCATAGATTGCTGTGGTCCAGCCAACTGGAAGGGAATTATAAAGTGCAGAACAGCAACTGCGGTAAGAGCAGAAGGTCAGGGGGAAGAGACTGGATCTTCAAGCACAGGAAATGAATAACCTTTTACATTCACAAATTACTTTTGCAAATCTGTGTGGTGGGGGGCGGGTGAGTTAGTTTCCTGGGAAACGGCCAACTAGCTAGTCAGTTTGAAAGTTAAAATGACCATTTAAATGTTTAAGCAGGAAAGTCTCGGAGGACGTGCGTTCTAGGTTACCAAAGAGGGCACTCCGAGTTAGTCATGTAGGGCCTGTTTAAACCTGATACTGTGTCTGAAAAGTGTCTTTCTGAGGTCTGTCTTAAGTGTTTTTGGCACGTAATTTTAAATAAATGAATAGATTATGGAATATAAATGCCAAACAGATTGTGAGGTCATTATAAAAATACATTACAAATGTTTGTTAGATATACTAATTATATTTCTGGAAAGCATACCATAATATCCCACTCTTAGCAAAAAAAAAAAAAACTGAAGGCTCAAAATTTTTGTTCCTGTAAAGAAGGGAAACAAATGGTCAAATCTGAAGTAGTATTCATTTTTTGCATTTTTTATATTGGTTTAGTCAGCATGTTATTTTTGTTCATTTGTAGGCAGATTTTAAGAAAGTAACATCCTAGTTAGAAAATCGGGCACTTACTGCTAATTTAGCTCTGGAGGCATCGATTCAAGTGTGGAGGTTGCAACATAAACACATAATGTACATTAACATGGCTGGTGCAGATGCGTTATTTACTGAAAGGTGTGCAGCTGAGGATTTTAACTGCAAACAATGCACAAGACCTGGTCACACTAGTTTTGTTAAAAATATTTAAAAATTTACCGTTATATCATTTAAATGTGATACATTCCTCTTGAGAAGGAATCTGAGAAAGTCGTTTTAGAAGTGGGTGATGGTGAATCTATATTGATTGTTTGACAATTTTAGCTCGTGATGGTTTTAATAGTTACGTCCACGGTACACAAAAATTCATGGCACTTTTTTTCTGCACATGAAAAATTTGCCTGTAGGAGAACAATCTATTTGGCTACAAGGTACTTTATGTTTCTTGGATGGTCACTGTGATGAGAGGAAGAAAAAAAATCATTATGTAATACGTGTGAAATTAAATTGAACCCATCTTTGGTCCATGCCCTGCACTTCATTCTCTTTGAACTGTACAGAGGAAATGTGCTTCACGCCTGTCAGGTCATAATCTCCTTCAGCAACACCTCCGGGAATGGCCTAAAACAGGCTTGTTTTGAATACAAGACCTCATTTTTCCAGCACAATGCTGAACTTCAGGATTACATTTGAATTGCGTTTAAGCATGGAAATACCTAAAGGGCCAGTCATTGGCCTATGAATAGAAAACGATTTAAGGATTTGAATACTGTGCATATTGCTGGTCCCTTTGGTTTGATTAATAATAAAGATTAAGTTTTGTGACAGTTCCCCTGAAGTAAAAAAAAAACATTTATTGCTTGATTTAAAGATGAATGTGCTTCCTGTTGGAGGTATGGTAGATGAATAAGTAACACTGCTATCTCATATTTGTGGAATGGGGGCTAAAATCTCACCCCCTGCTTTGTATGCATGTATGGAGACTCTAGCAGTCCATCGTCAACCAATTTGCTGAATAGTCACCTCTAAACTGCCTATTGTGTTTATGCTCTGCAGTGACTGGGTGGGGCTCCATAGCTTTGTAATGGATGGACTTTGGAAGAAGGATAAAATGATCATTTTCATGCACCTTCACTGAGCATCTGTGTACCATGTACGATAAGTGAATGTATGCAGTAAGCAGTGTTAGCTTATAGCACAGGAAAATAATGTATGCTACGGCAGAGCAATATTTTCAATCCATTAGTAATAAGCAATTGCAAAAGTTCTGCTATTTATTGTACATGGAGATATGAGTGTGTGACGGTGTTCCATCTGAGGACAGAATGACAGAATGTGCACTGTAACCGATGACTCCTTATTCGTTCTGCAGTTGCATGTATTTTTAAAACCCTTCTCTGGGCAAACATGGACCAGAAGATAAACAGTGTGATAAGCCCCCACCAACTGTGAAATTTTGGGAGCACGATATTCGGGCAGGATTGCTGAATGGCTGATTGTAAATTGTAACTGTTTTCTTGCTTATTTTCCACGTGAAATAACTCAGACTCTGGTCTCATTAGAAAATTCTGTTTAAATCCCCATACCAATTATGTACAACTAACATGTAATTTCTTACTTAAATCCCTGCTTCACCCAGCCCCTCCCTCAAAGTAACAGGGAGTGTTTTCTCTTTATAAATCCAGGAGAAATCGACTAAAATCAGTTCAGTTTCAAAGCAGATTCTTCTCTTTAGAAATTTGCCTGTGAAACACACGCAAGGTTTCTAGAAGTTTCCTGCCCCTCTATATTTCTCTGTCACACCCTCAGCATGTTGGAAGCCTCTGATAAGCTCACTGAAACTTTGCTCTTTAATGCCTAAACCCAGAGCGAGTCTTATTATTTCGTACCTTGTCATTTGTAGTGTGCATAATAGGCATTTGGGTTTCATCAGATGGTTCTTCTCTGGTGGTTTTATATGTGGTCTTTTAACACTATTTTCTAAGATAAAAGCATTTTGGCTGCAGTGCTGACCGACTTGCAGGAAATTGCCTGGTTAGTGTCATGGAAGAACCTTTTCCATCAAAACGCACTCGTCCTCTTCTGCATGTGTGGCGTTTAATAATTGCAACAACACTGCATGTGACCTGGATTGGCATGCATGGCTTCCTCTGGCTTTTTGAGGAACACACGCGTTAGGTGTGTGGTTTGTGTCAGTAAAAAGACTGCCCATAAATAACCGCTGAAAGTTGAAGTGATTTATTGATCATTAGGTTTATGTGAGTTTTATAAAGGCTGCATTCATTCCATGTGCACAGTCTATTAGGATGCTGTCACAAAATTTCCACCGCGCGATCGGAAGACTGAGAAGCAATTTTTGGATAATTATATCCATCCATCCATAATGTTTGTCTAGGAGAGGACTGGCCTAAAGCCTGTATCGAGAAACGGAGTGTCTCCGGCAGTAGGCACCGTGTACAGGTTGTCTTGTACTTTTATGTATAATGGATCAATAACCAGACTTATGGTACGACTTTTAGAGGTGTTATATAATGTCAGTATGTAGTAAGGTACTTTAGAAAACTCCTGCTATTTATATGTGCAGAGAAATGAGTATTTGTGATTTTATCTCACCTTTCTGTTTCGTGTACACGGAGAAGTTGTTACCATTGTGTTAATATTTATAAGAACAATCACCTTTTCATGGTACATAGAGCTGAGGCACCTGTTACCGCCATAAATTGGCGAATACATGGTGAAGATCTGGGCCATCGTGCTGGTGCAATATGCACATCTCCTATTTATGGTACACGTTGGACGAAGAATCTGTTACCTACATGAAGTGGTAAACAGAAAACAGAAGGCTTATCGTCTCTCTGATCTGATCTTTATAAGGAGATGAGCCACATCTAATGACATCACACAATATGGTTTGGGATTTTCCCGATGCAGTTATCCTGGCTTATGTGACTGGCGAGCTCCCTCCTCTCAAATTAACTTACGGCTTCTCAAGATGCATGCAAACTGTTTGCTGAGTTGTGCAGAAAAAAATACTTGGAGAAGAGCTGTATGTTTGGAGAATTATATCCCATGTGCCCAAAACTGTAATGGAAAAATTAATCTTCTGTATTCCCGTAGTTTCCGTATCTGAATTAGATTAATTTTGGTTTTGTATTTGGCCTATTTAATTAAACACAAAGCTCTAAAATTACAAGTAGCTGTCCTACAGTTAAAAATGCAATTTTCTTGTACATGGGATAACTTCTCTAATGAAGCGAATTTTGAAATATAATCTTTCTCCATCTGCTATAGATGGTTGTGATCTAATTCTTAGTTTTATACACCATAATGGGCTTTCTATAGATGTGAGAATCACTCCGATTCTAAAGGGCTTTTTAGCTCATCAAGCCTCAATAAATGAATTTTAAGTAAAATATTTTCTGTTATTAATAATATAGGTAGACTGCTATGACCTTTAACTGTGTCTCAGACTTATTGCCATTTTAAAAGTTTTGTCCTGAAGTTCTTTGATTTTTTTTGAACTGCTTTACTGCATAACATTGCTGAATTCTTGTTGCATTTTGCCATAATAATTGTATATTTATGTATATATGCATTTATTAAGGGGGGAGGCAGATATGGCCCCAACCTGCTCCTATTTCTGCTTGTGAAAAAAGTTATCCCAAGACATTCTGTCAATATAGTCAATTTTTCCAGTAAGTAATTTTTCCAGTAATAATGTTTTGTACAGCTGGTCGTTTATTCTCGCCAAATCCGTGTGGACACACAAGGGTTACAGCCTCCTTTCAAGCTACTGCGGAGTACGTCTGGCTCTGCCCTGTGCGGAGAACCACGTGGGCGTCTGCAATTGATTCCTCACACATCCGCGCACTCCGTCATGCATGACCTCCCCACACTGTGCTCTGAGAACCCAAACACGCGGTCCGAGATTCTACCGTTGGCTCGTCTGTGGAAACCTGGGACTCAGGCGAATGTGGGTGCCTCTAATTAAAGGTACATCGCCCTTGGGCTGGCAGGAGGAGAGTGCTGGAGCCTGAGCACCTCTCAGGCCTCTGAGAGACATGCCGCGAGGTCAGTGGACTTCCGCCGCCAATAAGCAGGATTTAATGCTGCTTGCGATACCCCACTGCTGAATGGACAAACAGGTAGAAAATTTGCCGCCCATTTAATGCTTCTGTTTGTGTTTTTGTACACAAACAAAGGCATTAATGTTTTGCAAACATATATCCACAGAGCTTTATATATTTTGCATGGATTTACTGCAATACATTTTGTATATCTGGGTATTTTTATTGAATAAAATTTCAGTTAGGTGCCTTTGGAAACTGCACTGAATCTAGACCCACTTTTGCACCATTTGCATCATTTCTGTGTATATTTGCTGTGGCACACAGAACAATAACCTTTCTTGGGGTGTTATATCGAAAAAGTTTTTTTTTCTTTCAACAATCAGCTGTTTACCCCTGAGTATGTTTAACAACTATGCAATCAAGCGTATCAACTGGGTGTTAAAAGATGGGGTATGATGTGAATGTCCACTTGCCTGCCCCCCCCCCACCCCACCCATCATCACAGTGCACAGGTGCAGACAGCTTTGCACAGTTTTGAGCTAAGCTGTCCAGCAGAGGTGCAAAAAGATGTTGTGTGCCAACAAATCCATTTGCATACTGCTATTCTCTTTAAGTAACTCCACACTGTCACCTGACTGGCTACTCCACTCACACTGAGCTTCCTTTATGTCCCTAGTCTGTAACCTGCTGATTAGCTACCGCACTGAAGGAGACATTCCTTTAAAGCAATTGTATAAACAAGTGTGTAATTACATACACTTTAACCATTGTATGTAAATGTAAATTGTATGTAAATGTTACATTTAGTTTTTTTTAATTTTGCATGGGTAGGTAATATACTTGACAAATACTGTGTAAGCATGAGAAAGATACCTTGCCTTGATAACTGGTCAACAGTTAGTTAGCATCTATAATACAAAATTATCTTACTGTTATGTATAAGCCTCTTGTGTTTGTCTCAGTGATTAGTCAGTCTTTTTTCAGTATTTCTTCCAGAATTTTATTGCATTTTATGTGTTTAGATATCAAGCTGCAGTTGTTATGACAACACAGTTGTTTCTTGTGATATAAATTAGCTGTGGTTTCACCACTATAATAGACATCTAGTTGTATCTTATACATTATTATTGTGACAAATGATCACACGGCCTAGTTTCTCAGCCATCAAAGAAGTACTCTGGGCTGTGTTATATAAACTGGCTATTTATGCATTTTCCAGGACTGTAATAGTCTAATACCATGATTAACATAAGTGTTGTATAGCTGAATTATATCAGGGTGAAAAAGCGGTAGGTATGGCCACCAGTTAGGTGATTAAGGCTATTTTTTTGCCAGTGATATAAGTTTTCTGTTTTGTTTTGCATGCAATTCAGACCAGCGAGCCAGACAAGCTACAAGCATATATATGGTGTTCTTTTCTCCTTGCTGTAAATTTCCCAGAAAATCTTGTGTCGTCCACTCCCATCGATTTGCCGGCGGTCCCCAGCGAGGCGAATCCCAAAATAAACATCTGATCTGGTAAATCCCCATATGTCACGTGGTTCTGTTTAATGAATCACGAAGGCTTGCCACCAATCTGAATATTGTTCCAAAAGGACTCTTCGGTTAGATCAATTTCTAGCGAAGTTTATCTGCCATTTGCCTGGAAGCCAAAGTACTATGGAGATGGAACACTGTAATTTTGTGTTGTCACGGTGATTGACCACTAGCCGAGTGGCAACTGTCTCCTCAGTAAACGAAGCTCAACTGGTCCTGATTGAATTTATTATATTGAAATTGGCTTGCTGGGTAGAACCAAGGCTACTGGCACTTGGGTCCTGTGATTCCACTTTTGGGTGTCTTTTTGCTTTGGAAGTCCTTATTGGTTCAGTTAATTCGAATTGCCACCTACTACCATGTATAAACCTGTCATGAAAGTCTACCTTGACATAGTGTCTGCAATTGTAAATAGTCTGGCTCTTAATATCATAGCTCTCTATTACCATGACCTGACATTAGCTTAAGCTAGGTCATTATTCTTCCAAATTGCTACTATGTTACTCATATCAGAACATGGCTTTTTTGAAAATGCACACTCTTCGAGTGTCTACTATGAGACAGATATAACTCAGAAACAAGGGATTTTTGTTCCATAATCCACCAAGGAACAGCTCCATATAATTGACATTTATTCAGGATCTTTTATTCAGCTGGAGATGAATAAAATGTAGTCTCCTCCACAGAATCAACTCAGAAAAAAACAAAAAAGGCATTTTTAAATGTAATACCTATTTTATTGATGAGAGATTAATAATCAAATGGTTTGTCAGAGTGTTTTTAGTGGGAAAATTAGTTTCCCTTGATTGTCTTCACGTTTGGGACTATTAGTAAATGTCAAAATTAAAGGAAACAAATGAAAGTGAATCCAGTGTGTTGGTAAAAATAGACAGTTTGGCTGTTGTTGTTTTAAAACCTAACACAGGTTTTTGTGCTAATTATATATTTTCGCTTTATAAGTCAAAAGTGTTGTTTTACCGGCGTTGCCCTTTTCGCTGCTGGGAGCACAGGGCAATCGACCAAGGGAAATTTATAACTACAGTTTTTATGTTTTCCTCATAAACACTGGGCTGCTTTGTGCTATTGTTGAAGGTTATCAGGCCTGCCTTAGAACCGCCTGCAAGACAGTATGGTTAATTCAATATTGTCTTTCTTTTGTGCGAAGAGAAGGGTGTTGGGTTTGGAGGGAAAAATTAGGGCTGTTTTGAGAACTTAGCCCAAAGCTGCAGGTTATGCGTCGGACATTAAATCAGCTAATAGCATTGTCCATCAGTCCACAATCTTGCATGGCATAAATGTGAAGGGGCATAATTTACACCCACAGAATGGTAAAACTCTTAGTGCTGCACGGAAAGGTAAAAAAAGCAACAGGATTTCATTTTTATTTTGGCGAGACTATATTTGGAATTCCTTTTTCAGACACATTAGCTTTTCAGCGTGTGTCAGATGTGAACGTTCTGAAAGCACCAGGAAAGACACACAGAAATGTTCAGAAATTACTTCTGATTCTCGTTAATGGAACCTATTACTGAACTTAAGCAGCTAAAATAGCTGCTGCATACAAGGAGTTTTAAGTCCGTGCATGTTTTACACAATAGTGAATGAAAACTATCACTTCTAATTTGCAGTGGCGGCTGAGGTTTTGCAGTCAGAATTTGTTTCTTTGCTCAATGAGAGGTGCCTGCATTAGTCTTTGCTGGTTTGTACGGCTGCTACTTGTGTGGTGACACTTCTTGGTAATCCCCAAGTGAATAGGTCTTTGATCTCCTGTTAGTGTTTTGGTTACTGTTGCTATTGATTGATGCTGTCTAGATGGCTCTACATTAATCGATTTGGGTTTAAACAGCCTGCCACTTGAACATTATGTTCTTTCAAGTCCCCGATTCTCTGTGATGTCCGCTGCTATTTTCGTCCCACTGAGGTGGTGTGGCTTATCAGACTCGTGCGTAAATAGTGATCAGGAAATGTTTGTCTAGGTCTATTGACATGCAAAAGTGTTGCTTTCTATGGCAGTAATACAGAAACATTTGCCAGTTTTAGGGTCTTGTGGTATCGGCTGTCATTGCTTATCGTAGTTTTTCTCTAGTTGAGTTATAAACCCTTGCCCTGAGGTAATTTGGTTTTTTATTTTAAATTTCACTGATATTTTGGACATACCTTAACATCATCCGCAAAAACTAATTCAGTCCTCCTGACCTAAACTTGATTCCACGTAATTTATGCATGCACACCTGCTCACGGTGTGCTTTTGGCTCAGTGTGTGACACTGTAGGCTCACACCTCCTGGGTTATAGGGTTTGATCTGCTCTCACATGTCCCTGAGTGGAGTTTGCATGTGTTTCTGCTTGTTTGAGTGGTTTTATGTTTGGGTACTCTGGTTTCCTCTTGCACTCCAAAACCATGCATGTAAGGTGAATTGTGTTCTCTTAATTTCCCACATGTATGTATGCGTGTGCCCTGCCTCACGCCTAGCCCTTTCTGAGTTAGGCTCGAGACTCTCATGCATAAGTGGTTAGGTATAATGAATGGGCAGTTTTGCAGTTAGAATTTGAGTAGGAATTCCTTTCATTTTAAGTCTAAATTATAGATGTTTGTTTTTTTTGTTTTTCCTCTTCTTGCTTTGTTGTGTTTATTTAAGTCATTTCAACAAATGTCCTGGAACTTTATCTCTTAATTTCTGGAGTACTCAATTTATAAAAAAATAAAAAATAAAAATCAAATGTTTTTCGGAGCCCAGTTGTGTTTGGTCTGTAGAGAATAATGGAGGAAAAAAACAGGTCACAATGAGCAAAACTGTATTTTCCATTCCTAACACTTGATGATGGTCACCATGGAAACAGATTATCCCTTTTGGAGATACGAATTGTGCCCATAATTGTCAAATACAGAGCAAAGTAACTTTATTCTTTTTAATGCAAACTGTAGGAATACTGTATTGCATTTTTAAGAAAAAACCATTGTTCTAAATAAATAATACTATAAGTACTAAGTACTTTATGTACAGAATCACGCTACATTTTTTAAGATTGTCGCTTTCAAGATTAAGATTATTTCAGTGATTTCAGTTTTATTTAGGTGGTGAATTATTTTAATACTTGTCTATTTGGTGCTGTTTTTGAGTTCTTTATGTTAATGAGACTGGGATATTTCTCGTTTACATGTAAAGGTTTTTATCAGTAAAGGCTGAAATGAATGCTAAAAATAAATAGTTTACATAACACAATGGTGTTTTCTGCATTTTTTTTTACTAAATTGAAATGCTTGGCATTTAACTGTAGTGGCTAGTCATCAGAGTGCTTCATCTGGAAATTTGAATATTTATGCCTCAGAGAGCGTCATTCTTGTCACTGGGATTTTTTCTCCCTTTGGTTTATGATGGAAATCTGTTTTGTAATCATATGATTAGAGACAGTCCAGCCAGTACCACCCACAGTTCTGTGACCCACTGCTCTGTCCCATCAACATGCAATATATGAAGCCTGTGTGTTTTTTGTGAAAGTCTCACTATGATCCAGATCTGTGATAGCTTGGATGTAAAATCTGTCTAAATAGGAACGACGATGATTTTTAAAAATCTGGAATGGTGTCTGGAAGAAATTGAGTTTGTGCAATAATTTGTTGACTGATAAATAGGGAAGGAAAATAGTTCTAGCTACTGCAAGTGAAAAAGGTAAACATCAACGCAATGCCTAACCCAGCTGAAAACATAGACTGCAGATTTACAGTGCAACGAGTGCGGTGCTTTTACATCCATGCTCTGGTCTGGTTCCAGTCACTTTTTTTGAATTGTAATTCTCTCAGTTGCATGCCTCTGCATGTGTGCATGAATATTCAGGTCATTATTAGTGAGGCCAAAATTACACGCAGACTACAATACAAATCAGACAATGTAATTTTAATTGTGCCAAGTACAAGTTTTTTGTTTTGTTTTTTAAATGTCTCAGTTGTTTGTATTCGAATCATTAGAGTATACATTTGTTGTTACATTTTGGGGCATCGGTATTAGTCGTTTTAATCGATGGACAGTGTCTGTGCTAAGACTAATGGATGTTGGCACATGTTTATTGATGCTAAGCACCCAAAAGGAAGGACTGACAGTGAGTGGGGATGTCAAGATCGAAGCTTAAATTGCATTTAATCGTAGAATAAAAATGGAAGCTAGCTTTGGCCGATAGCTCACTGTGCTTTTTCCACTGGCTACAGTTTCCGACAAATCAAATGTGAGTTGGGCTCAAAATGAAATCAGAGGATATTGGGGGTGCACTGAATATTTAGCAGCCCTGGTGTTTGTCTAAGAAATAACACAAAGCAGCAGTAAAATAATAATAATATACATACTTAAATAATAAGTACATACTAAAATTATTACTCTTGTCCCTGCTGCACATTTCAATTAGGCAACCATGCTTCAAACTTTTTTTTTGCATAGTAGCCAGTGGGTCATAAGAAATTAAGTACTTCTAGGTATTCCATTATAATGACGTTGAAATGTGGTGAGCACTCAGTTTCAGCTTCACGCGGGACCGGGAGATTCTCACTAACTCGGTGGGCAGATATGACAGCAAGGAAAAAAAAATGAAAAGGTCTGTGTTTTTCATTATGTAGGCAAGTACCGCTAAATGATATGACAGTGGACTCAATCGTCATCATTCTCATCATCATATCATCATCATCATCATCCGAATCACTCTATGAAAACTATTGTGTAGTTTACAGTATGTGATATACTTACTAGTATGCAGTGTACTTGCTTACTAGTATGTACAGTTACTGTATGCAGTGTCCTTAGTGGTATTCTGTTCCCTTCTGCAGTTCAAAGACTTGCATGTAGGTGCATCATTGACTCAAACTTGCCTATAACGTATGAGTATGTGTGCCATACTCAACTGGCATCCTGTCTATGGGTTACCCATGCTCACTGCCTGAGATAGTCACCTGGCCAATCCTGGGACCCTGCACACAATGGATAGATGAAAACAAGAAATGCAAATGTAATAGCTGTGCTAGGCAGTATTTTTATAAAATACAGGGTATCGCCTGTATGGGTTTTCTGTGTTTACAAATGACCTTGATGATAATCGATATGTGCTGCTACTTAACATCTAATGCAGGTTATTTTTAGGATTCATCAAGTTAACAAGTGCATTAACTATAATCAATGTGTGCTGTTATTTAATCTAATGTAATTTACTTTATTTTAAAAAACATCAGGCAAACAATGGCATTAACTTTATTTAGCATTTGCTTTATTTTATACGGTAGTATGTGGTGACATTTTGTTTGAAAAAAAACAAGCATTATGTAATTTCTATGTGCGTGTGTATAAATAGATATAAATTGTGTATAATTCAAATAATAGCATTATAAAAAGCTGAAATACACACATTTATTTTTGTCTTTCATTGCTGTCTTCATTACATACATGTTCATCTGCCTAAAAAGCTTTATTTTCCTTTAATTGAGGTTAATATTGCGAATTGAAAGACATAAAGGAAAACTCGAGAAATATTTCAGGACATTTGCAAATCTGAAACAATGACAGTTTCACCTAAATGGCGAGGAAAGGCTTATCAAAATAATTTATGTTATGCAGCCAATGATCTTGTGCTGGGAAACAGAGGGGTGAGAACATGAATTTCACACGTTGGCAGTTCACCGCCTGACACGTCTGGCTGTATTTAAAAAAATAGCAGTTTTCAAAATTGTGACAATACACTAATCCTTCTGGTTCAGGATCTGAAAAGAGGAGACTGACAGAACAAAGAATTGCCTGGCAAGGCCTTTGTCCTTTTCAAAAATTACAGCAATTAAATTATTGTCATTTGATATGTGTCCCCAGTTTAGAATAAATGCACAGCTCATGAAATTAGGCAAGATAACATTCTTATCCTGTAAGGTTTATATAGGTTGCAGTGCAGCATGCAGCATTCTGTGTTGTTTCATGGCAGGCAGCATACTAGAATCCTGCACAGTTGATGCCAACAGCAGCAATAATAATAATAATACAGTGGTACCTCAGAACTTGAATTTAATCCGTTCAGAACTCCGGATCGAACTTTCCCCGTAAGAAATAATGGAAAACCAAATAATTGCTTCCCTGCCCAAAAAATTACACCTAAATATGTTTTTTTACAATTTAAACACAAAATGAACCGGATAAAACAAGAAGAGCATATACTGTACTAAACACATCTAAGCACATTTATCAAAA
>JABFEB020000001.1:45846168-45857540 GCA_019775895.2 Stomatorhinus ivindoensis | reverse complement strand
GGGGGGGAGTGTATTCAAAGCGCGGTGTCTCAGCGCTTAAACACGCCCTTTTCATCAGCTAGCGGCCCGAAAGAGAGAGAGAAGAGCAGCAGCAGCAGCATCCCAGTGCCGTAAGCACCAGTATCCAACCCGGCTTCGCTAGGAGCTGGACAGGCCGGCCGGGAAAGTGCACCACAATGTGGCAAGCACTACTTAACCTCCTTTTCCTATTAATTTCGTGTTCTCTTCGGTGCCATTCTCAAGGTAAGTTAATGTCTTTTGTTAAACAAATTGACATACTCCACAGGACTAGTCTTTCATGTAGCCTATAGGTTATCGCCCTTTCTGACCAACCACAAAACCATCTTCTCTGTCCGCTTTGATTTTTTAAAATTGTGTAATACACTAAGCAAATATATCTACACCTTTTAATAGTTATACACCGGGAAAACTTGTATACTAACTTCTGTATGTTCCAAGATGCATTAACAATGAAAAAATGGATCAATGATTAAAATGGATCACAACTGAAAGCAACTTTATTTGCTATGTAGTTAGGAGTCATTCGTAATTAAAGATTTACTGAATGGTTTATAATACTTTATTGAATGGAAAATGTACCATATGCTAGAATAGTTTACTAACTTATTGCCTGCTGTTTTCTAAACTAAATTGTATTTATAGTATATGATAACTGAAAGTTAAAAAAATGTAAGTCAAATTTCTTACTAATAATACATGCAGGCACATATTTTCATTTTGTGGCCCGATGTAACTTGGCTTTTCCTAGGCCTGCACAATTCAGAAACGTTACTTTAATCTTGAACACAAAGCCTCCCTCAGACAGATTTTAAGTTCTCTTCGGGAACTTTTGCCTGAGCTTTGCCGTTGCTAGGTAACAGAGGAGAGCATGTGACTCGAGGACAATCCGCGAGCCGCCGGTACAGATCTAACACGTAGGAGCCGCACTGAGCTCCCGATGAACAAAAATGCAATATGCGCAGTGTTATTCAGCATCAGCCCGTAGAACAACATGCTTATTAATATCTCTTAGTGATCTTGATTGTGACGGTTGTTACTGGTAGTCGAGGGAGACCCAGCCGCTCAATATTGTAATCTCCTTTCTTTTTACCCAACGCTTAGTACGTAAGCTCCTTAGCGTGAATCGAGCGCCTAATTACGCTGGAGCTGCAGTTAAAAGACCATTTCTGCCAGAGAAACAACCATCGATCAGAGCACGTATTATAAAGAGAAGTCATGCATGTTTGAACACGAGAAGTTCGTATATTATTAGTAACTATCCCCGTTACACAGTGAAACATAATTTTCGAAAACGGTCGTAAGGCGTTGTTTCAAATTTCAGAAGTTATGCAGATGAGAAGGACGGTTTTTATTGTTTTGGGTGCATTTGTAAAATGGAATCATTGAGATGGGACAGAATAATTTGTTTAACCCGAATCTCTGCAGTCCATTTTGAATTTTTTTTTTGTAACTGATTTACTAATTCTAGTCAAAGGAAAACAATTCTTTAGCTGTGTCTGGAGGGTAAAACGTTAATTATCACCTTCCTTTGAGAGAATATATCCTATAACCTGGCATGAGGCATTCCTGAGTTGCTAAAAACTGAAGGCTTAATTTAGTTAATCTTCTCATTGCTGAGAAGGCAAAGTCCAGACATTAAATCAAATGGCATGTTCTATATTTTAGAGTCTCCTCTAAATGATGAGTTAGAGTTATCTTACATGTGCTGACCACCTCAGAAATGTGAGCATGGAATCACCAATTTAATCCAGATTTATTCTGCATGTCTTTGGGATGAAATAGCTGCGAAAGGGACCTTGGAGCAGGTGGACACGTTACTGTCTGTAATCGGCTGAGTCTTGCTTCTGTTTGGTCTAGGGTAACAAAGTTCTCCTGAACCCCAGGATTTCAGCTTGATGATTAGTCATAATTGGTGATCCACTACAATGCACGACACACTGTCAGCAATCCCTAAAAGGGTTAGTTAAAAAGAGTTCAAAGAAAGTCTGAGCTAGCACAAAACAATGACCTAGAGGCAGACATGTATTGTTAAAACGTAATGTGGTTTACTACTTTGGAATCCGCAGTTGTAATTGTTCATGTTGATCAATAACCAAAGTTATGGCTAGTTGACTTTCTTATGTTAGTTGGAAAGTGATTGCTCCTCAGATCATGTTTTTGCAGTTTAAACTGTCAAAACTTCAGACTGGTGTTTTCGATTTTATAAACAATTACTAGCCTATCTTCTTTAGCATGAGTAGGTTATGCAACAGTGTGTTAATAATCTCCTTGCTCGTTTCAGCTGTTTTCGCGGTCAGGGCTGATGCATCCTGGCACTGTGGACACAGATGAAGCCTTATTCTTTTGTTTCACACCTGGCATTTGCCATCAGTAGAAACTAAGTTGCTCAGCGGGACAAGTGATAACAATATCCTGAGTGTTTTTTCCAGAGAAGCACTAGGAAATGTAACTGCACACAAGGAAATATGACACTCAACAAAGTCCTAAAAGCTATTTTGACATTTGAAATCCCAGTCTGTGTTAAGTGTGGAGTGAAAGCAGAAAACTGAATCAGTTTCAGATCATAGAACCAAATTTATACTGACTAGTCAATTAATTAGCTTTGTATTTTATTTTCCTATATTTCAATTTACGAACTAACGCAGTGCAACGTAATCTACATGGCTGTTACAACTCTGGAAATGGATTTGTCAATTAGGATGTTCTTGTCTATTGATCCCTTAGAAAGCGTTAACCTTGTCTTAGTCGGATGCCTGGAGGTTGTATTGCAAGGCCTTATCTAGACCGCCAAGGATCAATATTATCTGGAAATGGAGAGCATTACTTAACAGGATTCACACTGACATTCCTGGAATGCGTGTGTATATGGAAGTGCTCAAACTCCTTAAAGGTTCCTTTTATCTTCAGATCTTCCATATCAGACGTAGTACAACTAACATATATCTTCTTCTAATCCTATTTTCAACATAGATAGCATTGTGAGCCGGGAAATGTAGCAGTTAAATAGAGATAATGCCCATTGTGCTTTGTATGGAAAGTCAAGCAAGTGTCAGGGCTATTAAACTTTTCATTGATTGTTCTAGAATTTTTATAGTCATGTTTAATGAATTACCTCATACCCATGGTTAGTTAATGGTTACAGGTACAGAAAATTAGTGAAAAAAACAAACCACATATTTATAAACACCTGACTTCAGTTTTCCTTGCTCCCTCCAGTCTGATATTTAAACCTCAACGCTACAATCACATTGCAGCCCTTTCTGATGAAAAATCCTTATGAATTACTTAGCAGCATTAAAATCACCTATTAAGAGCACAATATTTTTACATCATTAAAAAAATATGCCAAAAGCCTTGATGCAAAATCTATTTTGTAAAATTACTTGAAATAAAGATTATTTGGTGCCAAAAAAATCACAGTGAAGCGGAATATAGATGCAGTGCTTCTTCAATTCGAACTGTCTTTTAGTGACAGTATGTGAATGAGGGATTGAATAACGAACTGTAAGCATGTTGGTTAAGTCCTTTAGCACATTCTTTGATTTGCCATTTTCCACCGCTGCCTACCACATGCGGCCAGGGCACGTTTTGCATGCAGCTCTCAGAGCCAAAGTCACTTGTTTGGCGATCAACTGCGTCCTGTCGCATTAATTTCCATATGAAACGGGTCGAGCCGCGGCCCACTTTGACGGCACGGCTGGGCCTGCGGCTCCACGCTGCCAGCCATTTCCCCGAGGGGGGGTGGGGGTGGGGGGGGCTGGCTAGGACACACCAAAACAGGGCGGCTTTGAATTAAGCAGAAGCTGCGCTCCCGCCAGCCTCTCACGAGTTGGGGGGAAAAAAGTTGTTTCTTGGGAAGTGACAAGTGTGTTATTTTTTTTTGTAGCGATGCCATGGAGTCCTCCCTCCGTTCCACCTTCATTTTTCTCTTTTTGTTTGCAGGAAGTTGTACTGTATTCGGCATTCTGCCATCCATCTCCACGGCCCCTTTGGCGTGACACCTCCAGTTATGAGGGGCCTCGGGCCGGTCGGCCGCTCCATTGTGTCATTGTGATTTCACAGTGGGGCCTGAACCTCCGGGAAGCTTCTTTCTAATGAAAATTCCTCCGCGGCCGCCCTTTGTCTGCCAGGGGTAGGGTGTCCTTATCATTCTCCCTGGATAGCTCTGGGTGTTCGCCTGCTGTGGGTTTAAGTTGGCTAATTAGAAAAGACATGGTTGGCGAGAGGAAAAGGGGGAAAGGAAAACACACAAAAAAACAACCAAGGAGGACACCAATGGAAAAGTACCGCTTCACAGGGCTCTGTCTCTGAAGACTAGATCTAGATCCGCTTCTTTTTTTTTTACTTTTATAAATTAAAGAAATTAAATGATTCACTGCTATGCCTTGCTATTGTGTCTACTTCTTAATCCAATCGATATATTCCCTCGATACTCGTCAGCTTTTCAAACGTAAGTGATATATTGCATCAGCCCTCGGTAGAGTTTTGTCACTTTTCCCAGAGCTTTGACAGTGTCGCTAAACACTGGCCTGATCTGAAGGCATTAACATGGTTTCCTTGTTGGTTTGAGCTATTAACCGAATGCCTAGGATTTATAAATATCTTTAAGGTTGCTAGGAGGCTTTTGCAGCGTCTTTCTTTTGAACCTGCTCCCGGATGGGTAGCACTAATCACACTCACTTTCGCCAAACCTAGAATATAGGTAGAATGTAAAAGCTGGGATTATTTAGTATGACCATTATGATGCTCTGCATCTTCTGCAAAGTCATAATCTCATGAACAGACAGCGGGTTTTGAAAGTTGAGACATAAATTTGGGGTATTTTTCCGTTATTATCTGCCTTTCCAGATAATTTGACAGGGCTATTTTTTTGCTTACAGGATAGATGGGACGTAATTGCGGCTCAATGGCATGTTTGAGCCGGTTGGTTCTTCGTTTGGGTGCTGTGTGCTGCTTGTCTTACCTGAGTGTTACAGACGTGGCTGCAGCCTCCGGAATCGTACCCCCATGACAAAGGCTGCCTTTGAGCTAATGGCGGGACAATTTTATCATTAGTAAGCTGATCAGGAAAGGGGTTTGCTCTCCGATTGGCTGCTGAAAGAGTTAAAAAGGAAGTCCATTTGGCTGGCGCACTGCAAAAGCCAAAGGGTGGCATCGACTAAGCCAAGGCAGACCTATTGATATGAGAGTCCTTCTCCGGGATTTTAATTGAGCAGCGTGGTCAATGACCCCACAAGTATTATGGAATTGTTCCATTTTTAAAGTACATATCATGTGAAAGAGGTGATAAAACTGTTGACTTCCACACGATTGAATAGTTAACCTGCACAACATTTATCAAATAGTGTGAAAGAAGATTTTGACGCTCATTCATTACTTGTGGGATTAGTTATTTCCACTGGGGCTGTTCTGCTGGATTTGATCAGGCAAGCTACCTGATAGAATGTGTGCGAGTTGAAAATGTTTAACATTTTACTGTTAATATGGCCTCTCCCTTGTGCATTTCTGTTGCTCCGATGTCCCTGTCATGTTAAAAATGTAGATACAGCAGTTAAACTAAAGTAAAGTGGTTTTATGTTTTTATTAGCAAACCCTGATGCGGGTTGCTGTTCACAGTCACTTGTCCTGCGACTTAAATTAATCATATAAAGTTCAAAGGATGACATGACAGAAATGTTCTGTGGAGCTTCTTAACTCGTCCTTGCAGTATTCATATGACCCTTCTGTGTTTTTTCATTTCTCTGCACTTGTATCGGAATGGAATTTCACTGGTGCCTTTTAAGAATTAAGTTCCTGGCTCGATAAGTTCACTTAATAAAATGTTCTAATGAAAATTCCGGCTGTCAAGCATTGTTTGAAATCTGTTGTAGCAGTGCAGTTTTGAATTGTCGAAATTAAAACTTTGTTTCAATTGGCAGGGTTGATCGATCCTTGTAAAGCTGAATATGTCTGACTGAAACAAAGTTACCCAAAATAACCAAATCATGCAAAAATGATTAGAAAAGTGTACACAACATGGGCACACAATGTGATCATCTGAAGAAGGAATGCAAGATAACAAAAATGTTGAAATATGACCTGGATATTTAAAATTCTTCCCATTTCAGTATAGTTCATTGTTTTGCTTAGTCTTCAAGTGTCTCTTTGTGTATTTTCTTATTATCTGAAACGTCCCACCAGTGACAGGATCTAAAACAAGGAACGAGGGTCATGAGATATAGGCAGATACTTGTCAAGAGATTACGGCCTCAGTTTAAAGAACCCAGTATGCATGCTGATTGGGCGAGATGTAGACAGCCAGGGAAATGAAAGCCCAGATAGAAGTCTCTGCTCCAATATCATGTTTCTTTTCATGAGTAAAATCAGTTATGGTTCTTTTAAAATGGCCGGCTGGTCAAATAAAATTTCAACTAAATTTTTGTTTTGGTTTAGTGAATTTTATGACAACCTGCTACGAGTCTAACTCATATAGTAAAAATATTCAAAATTCTTTATCATTATTCTGCATTTTAACTGAACAACTAGTTCAGAATTATTGGGTTAGTTTTGTATACTGCTGTCATTCAGATATGTACGAGTACTACCTTCTCTGACGTTTTTGTTTCTTCAGTGCATATTTGTTTAAGCAGGGAGTGTATTTAAAGGTAGTTGATAAGACGTAGACCACCAAGCCCAGACCTGCACCACCATCCACCACCTCGCATTCTCCTCACCAAAGAATTTGGGTGTATGGGCTCTGGTACCACTCGGTACCACTATTTATCCCAATTACGTTTCTGACGAGGAGCAGCTTGCACCATAAATCAAGGTGTCAGACGAGACAGTCAGAATCGCGTGTCCTGTCTGGACTAAGACTGACTGAGCACTCTGTCACTGAAATGGTCCGTTCCAGTCAACGTCTTCTGGAGAGCGTCAGAGAAGGTGCAGTGGAGGCTAGCTTATCTCAGAGATACCACACGGCAGGAACATCAAACGGGGGCTCAATAACTTTGTATTTATTTATTTATTTATTGTGTAGATTTGGTCACAAAATGATATTTGTGCTCACCTGAGGCTTTGAGATTCAATATTTATGCTTTTCATCACATCAAAAAAGGTCACAGGGCTGGTTAATTTTTATTGTGTCACTACAGCTGAGCTACTAGAGTTTAAGATAAATTATGTATGTTATAATATATTGTTATAAGGTGGTAGATGGAAGCCTGCCCACGGACAGAGTGAGTAATCATTGAGTGCTATGTTGACTTTGAGTCCCTAAGTATGTGACTCTTCCGCTTTGAGGATGTGAGCCGGGACAATTCCGCTGCGGGACCGGCAGGTGCGTCCCGCTGGGGTGGCGCTGCGACGGCATCGCGGACTGCGCGGACGACTCGGACGAAGCCAGCTGCCGTGAGTGAAATCTGCTGCGTTTTTAAAGGCTCGGAGAGTGGCATTGTGCAGATGGGCTCTCGTCAGTGTCAGAACGGTGTAACCCCTGTGTCTTTTTATGGATTTATTTTATTACTTGCCCTAATATTAGACACCTGGATTCTAATCCCCCCAACTTTAATGTCAGGCCTGTAGGCAAAAATAAATTTTGGGGGGGGGGGTTGCAGTCCACCCTACCAACATTACCAGTTAGTAGGGGGGTCCATCATTTTACTACCTGGCTACATGCCTTATCGGTAATAAAAAATTTTCAGTGGCTGGGGGGGTTCAAATCCTTTATTTTCTACCTGGCTACTTGCCTGTTTAGTATCCATTTCTCGAGTCATTGCCTCAGTCATGTGCTCTGAGCCTCAGGGGTGCTCGGTTCCCTCTGAAGTAAGGCGTCCATGCCTCCACAGCCCGGCTGAGCTGCGACGATGGGCAGTTCCAGTGCGTCAGCGACGGTGAGTGCATCCCACAGTCGTGGGTGTGCGATGACGAGGAGGACTGCGATGATGGCTCCGACGAAAGGCAGCACTGCCGTAAGCCCCCCCCCCCATTGATCTCTGCCCCTGACCTCACAGCAGTGCTATGTTTAGCCACATGAGGGCAACATGTGGCTCAGCAGGTTAGGATACCGTGTCTGTGATCAGAAGTTTGTTGGTTCAAGTCTCATGGTTGGCAGACAGATTTCACAATTGGGCCCCAGTGCAAGATCTTTGACCCTCTATTGCTCCAGGGATCGTCTTAACCTGCCTCCTCAAACACCTGTGTATTTCACTTTGGATAAGCTTCTACAGAAGTATTTAATAATAATGTAAATGTAGAGGCACTAATTTCATAAATAATTTAGCTTTATGGAATTTGCATGGAAGCTGAGTCGACATTTTATGTGGGACGGGGTCTCCCCACTCCCTGCTCAGTGTCTGTGCTCAATCCGTCCGCAGCCGGGCGGACTTGTTCCAGCGAGCAGTACACCTGCCCCAGTGGAGGCTGCATCCCCCGGGATTACAGGTGCGACCGGCTGCCCGACTGCTCCGATGGAGCCGACGAGACAGGCTGCCGTAAGTAGCTCACCCCCCCCCCCCACCCGCACGCGAGTCAGCGAGCTTCCTCCCGGCTCGGGGCTTCCCCGGCATTTTAATCAATTTGTAACATTAAGAGGCTTGCTGATTGACAGCAGCGGTCACAATATGCTTCTTGTTGCCTGCGACCCGTTTGCGGATTCCTCCGAGGATTAAGCCGGGCTGATGGTCAGATACGGCCCTGTTATTGTCCCGCTCCCCGGCGCTCTGCACTTCATTACGGTGCTGCGGCTTCAAAAAATACCAACCTCTTCATTCACTTGTAAGGAGTGTCAATTCCTCCTTTTATTTATATATTCTGTCCCTGGTCTGGAGCAGTTAATAGTTTTGTTGTTTGTATGAAACATCGCAATTCTCACTGTCTGAATAAAACGCTAATATAATACGTTGGTTGCTTGATTTTTATTAGCCATGACTGTACAGTCCTAAAAAAAAAAAAAAAAAAAAAACAAAAAAAAACAAAAAAACAACACACGCGAAAAAAACAAAAAAAAAAAAACTTCACACTAGTTTTGAGAGAGGAGTATTATCTCTCCCATTGGTCCCCTTGTGGTCATCTCAACATGGAGGCAGTAATTGTATATGTTTTATAAGGTGCTTTCATCGTAAGATCTTTTCATGATACAATCTCAGAGAATTATATTATGTGTGTGGTCCTATAGGTTATTATTCTGTGTCGGGAAGGTTGTTTGCTGAAATCCCAGGGCTGGCAGAGTAATCACATCAGTCTTGCAAACTTGAGCAAGTCCCTTAACCCCAAATGCTAGTGGGATGCTGGAAAAATGGCTGACCCTGTGCTTTGGTCACAGGTGTCATTCTCTCACGTGTATGTTTGTGTGTCTTACAGGAAAAGTGTAAAAATGTGTGCTTGTAAAAATGATATATGAATAAACTTTACAATCAAACACACCAAGCACAGTGTTGCTCAGCTTAGTGACCAAGAAATAGTTTTAGTCTTTGAGCAGTCCTTAATAATGTGGAATTTTATCATTAATTTCTTTGAAATTATTAACATGCTTTGCACTGTAATATTTCTTCCACAACTAATTTCTTTATATATTTTACATTTATATTACTGTAACAGAAGTAATTGTTTAACTAATTTCCAGAATCTGTAAGTCATTTAAGATGGTCTGATTTGGAAGGTTCTGGTAAGTCGTTTACATCAGACTTTCTGGCAAACCTGCCTCCCAGAATACCCAGCGTGTGCGGAGATGAGGTGCAACAACGGAGCCTGCTACAACCGCACGCAGCGATGTGACCACGTGCTCAACTGCCGGGACGGGTCTGACGAGGCTAACTGCAGTGAGTGTCGGCCCGTTCCCAATGGCAGACTGCACTCCGGGTTTGGGTCGGGCCGGCCTGGTTATGCTCTTTCCCAATTGCCGTCTCCACCAGCTCAGCGCTGCAGCAGCAGCCAGTTCCAGTGCGGCAATGGGGAGTGCGTCCCGCGCGGCTACATCTGCGACCATGACGATGACTGCGGCGACAGGAGCGACGAGCGGAACTGCAGTATGTGTCTCGGGAACTTCCCGTTAGCCTCACCTCCTAATTCGCCGTAAAGCTCGTTGTAGTCAGATGCTGCAGTCATATAGCTTTTAGCAGTGGTGGCGTTTCGATTGACTGTCTTCCTTCCTGTCACAGCCTATCCTACCTGCCGAGGAGACTACTTCACCTGTCCGAGTGGCCGCTGCATTCACCAGATCTGGCTATGCGACGGAGAGGATGACTGCGAGGACAATGCAGACGAGAGGGGTTGTGGTAAGGATCGGGGAGCCTGAGAAGGCTGAGCACTCAAGAAAACATTGTGTTTTAGAATTGCCAGTCCCATAGCTGTGCAGTTAGGCTGGGGTAGCGGCCATTGCTGGTCTTGCTGGTTATGGATATACTGCATGCTGCCCTGTGCTGTGTCGGGTGGGAAGTAAGCCCACGTCCCTTTTAGGCTGTTATTCAAGCTGTTCTTTGTGGCGCGGAATCATTCAGCTCTTAAGAAAACCTATTGAATTCCATTAGTCTGCCTGAAGAGTGTGTTTTTAAGCGAAGGGCTGTCAGACCCGCCGACGAGCCACGGGAGACTCTCCAAGCCGTTGCCGCGGTGATGTGAAGTAGCGACGTCCTGACGGAGATGCCAGCTTCGAGCCGATCCGCAGTCCGGCATTATGCGCCGGCTGCGAAAACGTGTCGGCTGAAATGGAAACTCCATTTGTTAGGCAAAATGTGCCCCCCAACCCCCTCCCACGCTGGCGTTCCGCCGTCGCTCTCGGCGATGCAGGCCGCCGTCTTTGTCACCCTTGTTTGATGCTCGCGGTGACACGGCTTCCGGCAGGACGTTCAGCGTCACGCTGGGTTCGGTAGGGTCAAGTTCACGAGAGGTGAGCCAAGACTAAGCCGTAAGCAGCAGACGCTACAAAAACAGCGACAAAAAAACCACCCATGGCCTGTTTGTTAGGACGACTGTAAGCTTTTTATGCTCTAAGGTTCTCAAAGATACGCATAAATACATACCCGTAGGTACATAACCACACCTACCTCTACACCACACACACACACATAACCAATAGTACACACAAGCAAATGTAGAGGCAGACACACAATGTTATCACAGATGCGGCTGCAGTTGAATTAATGTTGTTATTGCTATTTCTGCTCTTGTTGTTGCCTCTCACTTTCCTACTTCAATATCACTTTGACTATTATTATTATTATTATTATTATTATTAATAATACTTATGTTTTGTTTCTCTTTCTTGTGTTTTGTTAGTTTTTTTTTCGTTCTCCCTTCTTGTGTTCTCCTTTTTTTTTTTTTGCAATGGAAATTTTTAAAAAATAATAAAGCAGTCCTCCACGGGGGGCAGGGGG
>JABFEB020000001.1:45818277-45846068 GCA_019775895.2 Stomatorhinus ivindoensis | reverse complement strand
AGTCCTCCACGGGGGGCAGGGGGTTGGGCTCGGGGGGGCTTGGGGAGGAAGGAGAAAAAGTAAAAAATAAAAATAAGTTTCTTAAAGAGTTCCAGTTCAGGCTCCCACTCCTCCACAGATGCGGTCCAGCGGGAGTGTTACCCGGGAGAGTGGCCCTGTCCAAACTCGGGGGTGTGTATCCCCCTGGAGCATCTGTGTGACGGGAACGCCCAGTGCCCCGAAGCAGAGGACGAGACCGACGTTACCGCTGGACGCAACTGCAGTCAGTGCCAAAATAAAACCCCCTTTTATTATGCTCCTTGGCTTTTTAAATCTCTTCCCTTGTCAGTAATTTTTGCCTCTAAGAACGTTATGTGAATTCTGCTCCCTAACTGACGTTTTGTCTGCACCTGCCAGGTATCTGGAAGTGTCCCTCCCTTAGCTGTGAGCATCGCTGCCATGCCTCCCCTGATGGAGGAACGTGTTACTGTCCACCGGGCTACGTGGTCAACAACAACAACAGCCGCTCCTGCATCGGTAAATGCAGATCCAACTTGTTTTGCTGCCAGATTGGCAGATTTTGAGGGAAATATGCTCTAATTGATCTTTATGCTTCTCTCTCTTACTGTGTTAGGAGACCGTACAAACAATGGCTTCAGGAAATGATTATTATATGATGTTTATTTCAATCTTTGATCTCTTGCCATGTTGATCAGACCTCTAGCTGAAACTAGTGAGCATTCTTCATAGCATTAGTAGCATGGAATCTTGAAATGGGTGTAAGACGTAATCCCTTAATGTATACATCTGAATTTGAGATTTAATGACTATAGTAAATTGACAGATGACAGTATTTGCTGTTTATGAAGTTTTTTTTTTTGACAATGCAAAGTCTCCGATGTAAGATACATGAACTACATACTCTTTATATACTCTACATCATTTTTATGTAGAAAAAATTTGTGTGGTGTTGTGGACAGGGCTTGTTTCATTTTTTTACTGGATTTTTTTACATCTCCAATCTTCCAAAGATTTCGACGACTGTCAGATGTGGGGTGTGTGTGACCAGCTCTGCGAGGACCGTGTCGGCACCCACCGCTGCAGCTGTCTGGAGGGCTACGTGCTGGAACAGCATAGGCACTGCAGAGCTAACACTTCATGTGAGTCTGCCCTAAGCCCTTCCCTGCATGGGGCCTAGCTATACTTATACAGGAGATTAAGTCCCGTCCTCCTGGCCTCCACCGTGTATCTACCCAGCGTCTCACCCCATCCACAGCCTCCATGGGAACTGTGCCATAGACTGAATGTTGTTTCAGTCGCTCTGTTTGCGCAGGGATGTACCAGAAAGTTCTGGTCTGGCGACAGCCCTCTCCGAGCCCCTG
The DNA here is from genome assembly GCA_019775895.2 of Stomatorhinus ivindoensis. NCBI lineage: Eukaryota > Metazoa > Chordata > Actinopteri > Osteoglossiformes > Mormyridae > Stomatorhinus > Stomatorhinus ivindoensis. The sequence continues at coordinate 45,844,707 of JABFEB020000001.1, read as the reverse complement.
TCCTGCCCAGCACGTTCAGGACGGTCCTGACTAAGGCCCGTAACATGGGGGAGGATCTGCTGCAAAGACGCCTCACACCAGGCGGCCATTTGCAAGCTGATGCAAAGTCACAATGACATGGCCTGTCTTGCTCAATGGCAAACGTTCGGTCGATGTTTTCTTCGGAACTAAACAGAAATGTCCCACTTAAGAAACCTCTTCACAGAGCCTTCACTCTTTAGCTTAAAGAAATTATGCTTTATTGTCTGGGATCTTGCAGCTTACAGCCTGGCTGGCTGCAGGCTGGGGTCTGTTTGTAGTCATGTCTAATATATAGTGTAATAAAGTGCAGGATAAAGTTGCCTCTCATATCTCATATCTGTATAACAATCTAACAACACAGTTTGGGGACTCATTATTTTGACTGTGCTGACATATTTTAGAAAAAAATTGAGTTTCATATTCCCCACCACCTTTATTTTTAAGGTATGAATAATTTGAAGTTAGGTGATCCAAGCTACTCAGCCAAGCCTGTTGACAGCATGTGATTTAAAACCCTGGTTTAGAGAAGCTTCTGAGGGAAAGTTGTCATTTTTCCCAGTTGATACTTCTCAAGGAGAATGATCTGCCAAACCAGATCCAAACATCAGATTCCCTTTTCACCTTCAAGAAGCATATCAAGACCTATCTGTTCCAAGATAACCTATACTAGCCTGCTCCATTCTCTGCTGCCTGGATGCTCTTAGTGTGGCACCAAATGCTGATTTGAATAGTTGTTCTTATTAAGTTCTTGCTATGACACTTACACTTGTACCTGGGCATTCATTGGAGGCTCAGCCTAGCTTTTCTTATACCTAGTTCACTCCTTGACTCCTTGATATGTGTGTAATGTGCTATATTCCTCACTTGTACGTGGCTTTGGATAAAAGCGGAGGCCAAGTAAAGTAAATGCGCCTATTTTCCGTTACAGCTGGTCAGCCTTGGCTCATCTTCTCCAATGGACGGGATCTGCTGATCGGCGACATCCACGGACACGGTTTCCGCAGACTGGTGCAGTCCCAGAACCGGGGCGTAGCTGTCGGGGTGGACTTCCATTACCATCTGAACCGGATCTTCTGGACTGATACCATTCAGAACAAGGTAAATGATGAAATTAGTCACGGTTGTGGTTAAAACCAGCCTGGACATATTTATTGCTACATAGAGAGGAAAACAATTGATTAAAATTAAGAATTAAAATTAGCAATGTCAGTTCTCACTTGCTCTTCACATTTGTATATGAATATAACAGGAACTCCTATGTGTACATGAATGATAAAAACAGGTAAAGAATATCAATTAAAAAGTATTCATTGTATTTATTCAAGTATTTATAATATAATATATAAAAATAATATAAAAATTAATATTTATTTACCCATAGTCTTGCTTATTTTATTTCAATATAACTAGTTCTCTCTGTACTTGGCTCTGCCACATATGTCTGTTTTTCTGGTCTTACGATTATTACTTCACTGATATCTGAGGTGCTAATCTGGTGATACTCTGGTTTGGCAATGTTACATTTTCAGCTTGACAACAATGCGCCGCATTGTGTGGATCCCATCTGGGATGGGTCCTAATGTTCCTCTCGTCCACAGAATGCTACTTTTCTCTCCGTTCTGACACCACCGTGTGCCTGTGCAAATTCTGGCATCTCCCAAGCATGGTGGCTCTGTTTGAAGAGTCCCAAGTCTGCATGTCATTTCTGTTTGTGCCGTTTTCTCGCCTGTGAAAGCATTACAGCAATGCTTTATGAAGGAAATCTCCTAGCTACAGTCCCGCAGACATCCTTCTGTTGGCCAGTGGGGGAAAACTTTGTAGGACCTGGCTTACTACGGGGGCATGGGGGGGGGGAATTCTTTAACCAATGCCACTAGATACGAGTCTCCGTGTAATAATAAGAAAGCTTCTTGGCTCCCAGACAGCCGTTCCGTAATGGCGGAGAAGCCGATTTGGAGCAAGATCCAAAAGTCTAATCAAGAAAAACAGTCTGATATGCTTGTCGAAAATGTTCACATATTTTCGTTCAATTTTATGTAACCCAATCGTATAGGAAGTAGCCCCACGGTATTTGTTTTCACCATGTCTGACTGGCTATATGCATTCTTTCAGCATCTCAAAGGCTTTTGTTAGAGATTTTGGCTGGTCTCTGATTTGAACCCTGGCCATAAGACAGAAAGGCGGGGACGTCCCAGGAGGCGAATTTTCCTGTTTATTGGTCACCATCGACTCTTAGGTCAATCCCCTTCTAACTAGGGGACCACAAACAACGGCTTGTAAATTTGCTGTTGAGGTTGAACTACCAGTACACCCCCATAACTAAATTTGCTGGCCAAGCAGTCCCTCTTCCAACTTTCATGGCTTCCAGATCTAGTTTTGAAACACATTTATCTTATCTCTGTGCCAGTGCTGCCCAATGAAACCTTCACGATGACTGGTGCCATCTTGAAATCAGTATGGTAATCATTTAGAAATGCACATAAAAATTCAGTGTTGGGCATCGGAATGTAATTTCTTTGAATTTTTGAAAGTTTAATTGCAACAAATTATACAAATTATAAATAACTCTTTATCCGCTGCGTAGTCCTCATTCCTATAATAATACATAGGAGCTGATAGGATAATCTTTGAACAAGTCTACCTTATCTTTACGGACAGGTGTTTTCAGTGGATATGGATGGTTCCAACATGCAAGTGGTTTTGAACGTATCCGTTGACTATCCTGAAAACTTGGCAGTGGACTGGGTCAACAACAAACTATATGTGGTAGAGGGCAGCGTCAATAGAATCGACATGGTGGACTTGGACGGGAACAACCGTGTGACGCTGATCGCAGAGAACCTGGGGAATCCAAGAGGCCTAGCAGTGGACCCAACGGTGGGGTAAGGGCTTGGGAACTCCCCGATCCCGTTTACCCCTGTTTTACTTGGCTGGGAGCAGGTAATAAGGCAGTGAGATTAGGAGACTTTCCTAATGGATTTACGGGGAAGAAATAAAAACACAATAGTGAAATTCAAGAGTAGAAAGCTCTCCAATAGGTTAAACGTAGATTGGGAAGCAATAATAATATATATTGTGTACTGGTTCTATGAGGTTAAGAGTTTCTCTGACTATCTGAAAACTACTGTGAAGGGCTGCGTGGGTAAAACATACCTCTGCAAAGATATTTGAGATTTATTTAAGACGAGGAACAATTTTCAGTACAACAATGTGATAACATTGATGCCATTCATTCAAGGAAACACAGGACAAAAGGTAGAGGACACCTTAGAGAGGATACAAATTACACAATCACACAAACAATCACACATTATGGGCAGATTTACTTCCGTATACAGATAAGTGGAGAACACTTCAAATGCTGTATATAGGGAAGCATGCTTAGTGATCTAAACACTAAGAAACATGCATCTCCAGGGACACTTTATTGCACAGTCTCACCCGAGCTGAAGCTTAGGACCTCTGCTAAAAAGGGGACTCAAGGAGGCTCCACTCCCGCAATCAGCAATTTCTACCATAACCCCTTCATCTCTGACCAATCGGACAACCCAGGGATTCCTCACCGTGTTGACGCTTGCATGTCAACCTGCATTGGTCCTCAGTATTAGAGCTGCTTTGTGGAGGCATGTCTTTCAGGATGCCAGGCCATTAAAAAACATTTATGTCTTCCTTCAGATATTTGTTCTTCTCTGACTGGGATACGGTAAATGGGGAACCTGGACTGGAGAGAGCCTACATGGATGGGACCAACCGCTATGGGATCATCAAGACCAAACTAGGGTGGCCAGCCGGCATCACGCTGGATATCGAAGCAAAAAGGCTTTACTGGGTTGACAGTCGCTATGACTACATAGCAACCACAACCTATGATGGACTGCATAGGTAAGATATATACCCATACAAATATACAGACACTCCTCTACTTACAAACGAGATACGTTCCGAATGGATGTTCGTAAGTCGTTATTCAACATCATATTAAGGATATACACAAGTACAAAGAACTAGGATGCTGGGAGTACGCACGCTACGCTGCTGCGCGGTGAGAGTAGCGATCAGAAGTCGTGCTACGCAGAATTGGTGTGCAGAAAAAAACTGATGTTGCAGACAGGAAATGGGAGCCCAAATAACAAAGATTTAGACTTACAGTCCTCTTCATTCCTATGTCTGAAGGGGAGCCTTCGTTAGGAACAGTGACTGAACAACTTCTACTTATTTTGCTTAACAAGAAGCGCAAGTTCGACAAACCACCAAAGAATCTCGGCTGACCCAGTTTAATTTTGATGTGACCCTCATCTGTCACATGGTGCTGGACATTCCATATATTGCAGTAGATTAACAAAAAGCACTGCTGGGTGGTTACTGGAGTCTCTTCAGCATGTCAGAGATATTTTATCTAACATGAAGTTATGTATTTTGTGGAAAGGGTGACATCATAGGTACAGGTAGTATCTGCTTAATGATGCAAGACATTATTATGTTCACAAGACATAAGGTGAGTCTGTAATCTTGTTCTTGCCAGGAAAACAGTGGTACATGGAGGGTCAGTGGTCCCACACCCATTTGGAATCAGCTTGTTTGAGCACAATGTGTATTTCACCGACTGGACCAAGATGGCCGTCATGAAAGCTAACAAGTTTAGCGATAGCAACCCACAGGTGATCTACCACACAGCGATGAATCCATACGGGGTGGCTGTGGTCCACTCTCTCAGACAGCCATACGGTAAGCCAATAGAGTGATGCGACAAGCTGACTGTTGAAGAAGTTTTTGGGCCGCGCCAGATGAAACGTTTGAGCCTCTGTGGAAAATAGTTCTGCTCTGGTTTGCAGTACGGAACCCGTGCAGTGTGACCATGGGTAGCTGTGAGCACATCTGCGTCCTGAGCCACAGGACAGACAGCGGTGGCCTGGGCTACCGCTGCAAATGCCGCTTGGGATACGACCTACATGCAGACGGCAAGCGCTGCGTAGGTAAGAACGTGGGACCAGTGCCAGCTCCAGAATAAAATCACTATAGGTGCATCTGAAATCAGTGTTACAGTCATGAACTGATTGACCCCCCACCCGAGAGGGTACATTATTCATTTGAGGATGCCATGCACCCTTAGGCACTCCTGTAAACCTGGGGCCGCATGTTGTGCAGCCAAACCATGCTTTCGCTAAGCATTTATTCTTAAACCAGCTTATTTCTGTACTATTGAGACTATGTCTGTAGTACCTTCTATGGGCAAATAGGTTCAGGGAAGAAATTAACCCCGTGAACAGCTTTTGAAATCAGTATAACTGGAACAATTTCAATATTCTGAATGCATCTAGAAAGGGATTAGTGTTAGACTACATTTTGCTTGTGTTCCTACGCCAAAGTTTGCAAATGTGCCGTGACCTCATCCTGGGCCAACCGCTTCGTCCCTCACAGCCGTGAGACAGTTCCTGCTATTCTCCTGCCAGTTGGCCATCAGAGGCATCCCCTTCAACCTCTCGTCCCAGGAGGACATCATCCTGCCCGTCACAGGCACACCCTCCTATTTTGTTGGCGTCGATTTCGGCGCAGAAGAAGACACCATCTTCTTCTCTGACACAGCCAAAGACATCATCTATAAGCAGAAAGTGGATGGAAGTGGTGAGGAAGTACTTTTAAAGGCTGTTTCCAGGCTTCTATCATTGGAAACTATTTATTATTCATGGCTGTTGGGAATGGGGGGGCAGGACTTTTCCCTCCCAATATCAGCAGGACCCACCCAAACAAACAAACAAACAAACAAATAATTGGGTATTCCTTCACACATGCAGAGTGTGAAGACAAAACATATACCTAACAAAGATAGTAATCCATGCAAACATTTTATCATATTTTTTAACTGGAGCTTCTAATGTGCATCAGCCTAATCAGTTTATGTAGGTATCCCCGAGTGTCATGTGGGGTGAGGAATCATGTGACCATTAATTCTTTATGGGCAATATCTGACAACTAGTTGGCTTACACATGTTTTTCAGTCATTTGTATATTGTCAGGGGGCGGCATGGTGGTGCAGTGGTTAACACTGTTGCCTCACACCTCTGGGACCTGGGTTCAAGTCTCCGCCTGGATTCCATGTGTGCGGAGTTTGCATGTTCTCCCTGTGCCGTCGTGGGGTTTCCTCCGGGTACTCCGGTTTCCCCCCACAGTCCAAAGACATGCTGAGGCTAGTTGGAGCTGCTAAATTGCCCGTAGGTGTGCCTGTGTGGGTGTGCCCTGCGATGGGCTGGTCCCCCGTCCAGGGTTGTTCCCTGCCTGGTGCCCATTGTTTCCGGGATAGGCTCCAGACCCCCCGCGACCCAGTAGGATAAGCGGGTATAGAAATTGGATGGATGTATATTGTCATGGTCTTCCATCTCTATAGGCAGGGAGGTGCTCGCTGCCAATCGAGTGGAAGGCGTGGAGGACCTGGCCTACGACTGGATATCTAAGAACCTCTACTGGACTGACCCACGCTACAGGAGCATCTCAGTGATGAAGGTTGCTGACAGTTCCAGACGTGCCATAGTGAGAAACCTGAACAACCCCAGGTCCATTGTGGTGCACCCTGGAATTGGGTAATTACACCTGTCCCATTGAGTGTCTGGGTTCAGATACACGCAAACTATAGTCTAAACCTAACCTCTGCCATTAACAACGACGCAAGAGTTTTGTAACGTGTGTGCGCTGAGGTCCTGTTCATGCATCCCGGGTGATCCGGTCACTAAATACAGGTGTGAACGTACCCAAAATGCATTGAAAACGTGATCCATTCGCTCAAACCACATTTGGAGGTGGTCTGGAACGCACATGGCTGCATTCTAATAGCAGTGTGAACACGGATGTGTCCTGAGCCACATTGAAGGACAGCACACTCAGTTGACGTCCTCGTGTGGCCGTAAGTATGTACGCATTAAATGCGCGAATGGTATTTGACGTATGATTTATGTTACAACATCTGCAGTGCAGAATGTGCCACTGTGTTGTGAACTGCTTTGTAAATGACAACACATCTTTTTTATACAACACCAAAAAATAAGTTCCGAAAAATAAGTGCCGAAGTGCGCATCATTAATGTTCTATACAAATTTGGGGGGGGAAATTGTGTAAGAACTGATTTGGTAAAGATGTTTTAAAATTTGCACAGATCATATATTTAATGTGCATGTTTTTATTGTTTGGCAGATTCTACATACGGAAGAGATTTCCATGCTTATTTAAATAAGTTGCGGGAAAGTGAGATCCGATTACAAACAGTCGGTCGAGACGCATGCGGAGACGCATGCGGAGACGCATGTTAATGCCGGGTGTGAACAGATGTATATAGTGCTGTTCACTTGTGATCGGATCACCCAGGATGCATGTTAATTCCCATCTTTTCTTCGGGATAATTTGAATGGGTCCTTATCTTAGTAATCACAGAATGGCTATCCCACCTCGTCCATAGACTGCTCCTGCTCTAAACCCCAGGAGAAGCTAGTGAGACAGCTTGAGACATCATGGCATCTGGGCCTGAGAGTCTCGATTAGTGCTGCCGGAAGGCTGGTATTGTGATGGACACCATGAACCTGGCTTAAATGAAAGAGCCTCGCAGGGTTTTTGATCCACTGTGGAAATCTCACAGTTTATTTCTTCATCTTATAGTAGGGATGCTCCTGTGTGGCATCATGTTACACATCAGGGAAGCAAAAAAAGAGTTAGCCAATAGCTTGTTTTGTTTCCGCTTGGACAGGTACATATTCTGGACTGACTGGTATCGTCCTGCCAAGATTATGAGGGCCTGGTGTGACGGGTCACATGCGCAGTCCATCGTGAATACGACTCTGGGCTGGCCCAATGGCCTGGCCATTGACTGGAGGTGAGCCAGCAGCCATTAGAGGAACCGGGTCATGGAGTGCAGTTCAGCTGCCCAGCACCATTACCATCAAGTTAGATCTTGCTTTGGGACTCTTGTGGGATGAAGTATTATCTTGGTCATTGACATATGGTTGCATAATGGTGTGAAATCCCTTGCAATTCCTCCATCAACAAATGTTTATACAACGTTCTGCCAAGACCATCTAACTGGACTTGTGCTTCCCAGTTCCTTGCGCCTCTACTGGGTGGATGCCTACTTTGATAAGATTGAGCACAGCACCTTCGACGGGTCAAACAGATTGACCCTTGACCGCATCACGCAGATGTCCCATCCTTTTGGCCTAACCATCTTCGGAGGTTAGTTGTTCTCACTAATGTGTCTTGAACATTACATATGGGACATCACAAGAGCCACAGCAGGAAATGTTGAAAGCTGATATGTGGTCCTTCGATTGTTCAATTGTTTCACTTAACGCATGTGTTTGCTCTGTCCAGATTATGCGTATTACACTGATTGGAGGCTGGGTGCCATTGTACGTGTTCGGAAAACCGATGGTGGAGAGATGGTCGTCATCAGGAGGGGGATCAGCCACATCATGCACGTCAAGTCTTTCAATGCCAACTCCCAGACTGGTGAGAACAGTTCTGCCTGTGTTTCCAAGGTTCCATGGTTCTCGTCATGTGACCTGACATCCTCTTCCATCACTTGCTTCTTTTTTCCACACCCTAGGTACTAACTATTGTAACAGAGCAGCTAATCCCAATGGAGACTGCAGCCACTTTTGTTTCCCGGTGCCCAACTTCCAGCGGGTGTGTGGCTGCCCGTATGGCATGAAGTTGGCTCCGAACCAGCAGACCTGTGTGGAGGACCCCTCCAACGAGCCCCCCACCCTGCAGTGTGGAACCAACTCCTTCTCCTGCGCCAATGGAAAATGTGTTTCTCAGCACTACCAATGTGATGGCATGGATGATTGTCATGACAACAGCGATGAAGTCAATTGCGGGGCTTACAGTAAGTTTCCTGCTTACATCGCTACCTTCTGTACCATTTTAATGACAATACCTGTAATTAGCAACATAACTGGTTCATCAAGTAATTAGCTACACACAGCTTAATTGTGCATATTCATACTCATCTGTACATAAATATTTGTAGCCGGCAGATTTCGATTATGTTAGAATATATTATTCAGGTGGGCAATGTTTAGTTAAATTTCTTGACATTCCTTCTTCGTTTGACTATCCAGATGCAACCTGCTCTCCGACTGCATTCACCTGTGCAAACCGGCGTTGCGTGCCCATCAATTGGCGCTGCGACGGGCACAATGACTGCTTCGACAACAGTGACGAGCACAACTGCCCCACTCGGGGTACCTCTACCTGCCAAGCCAATCAATACACTTGCGCCAACCAGCGTTGCATCCCTGTCACCTGGCTGTGTGACACAGACAATGACTGTGGGGACGGCTCTGATGAAATTGACTGCCGTGAGTTACTACCCAAAGTCAGCTTTTGCCATGAAGCATCTCATTCCATTTTGTTCTCATCAAGTTCTTGTGTCTTCTCTTGAACGTTGGGGCCTGTGTTAACTCTCTGCTTAGCCCCCCCACCTTCTGTTTCTGCCTCATTTGGTTTGCCAGAGGGGACAGCTGAAGAGTGAACCCCTCTCAAGCCTGATCTTTCTCCTGGCAGACTTCTCTGGAACATGCCGGCCTGGTCAGTTCCAGTGCCCAGACCACCGCTGCATTGACGCATACTACGTGTGTGATGGAGACAGGGACTGCGTGGATGGAGCCGACGAACAGGGCTGTAGTGAGTGTCTGTCTGCATAGTCAACCATCCCCTCCATCTCTGACTATCAGCCTAAAAATAAACTTTACTAGCTATGTTATTTAGTGTTATTTATGCTGCATAACGCATTCAGTGTTTCCCATTGGTTTGCGGTGGTACAGGCTGAATTAGGGGTATACCCCTTTCTTAAAACATTGACATGCTTTGAACCACTTGGTCTCTGTACTGCAACACAATGAATGACTATGTGACTCTTCCTTCTCACTCCAGTTTACAACTGCACTGCTTATGAGTTTAAGTGCGCCAATGGACACCAGTGTGTGAACTCCTACTATCGCTGTGATGGGGTTTTTGACTGCGGCGACCGGTCAGATGAAGCTGGCTGTCGTGAGTACCGCTACCCCTCTGATTTGCACGAAGACAAAAATTGCATTTGATTGCTGATTAGCTGCTCATATTTATACATGGTCATTCCGGATGAATTATCTGAAAATCAGCACTGTGATTGGCTGTTGAACATACTTGATTTGGTCCTGGGCATCTCTTATTGTTTTAATGTGATTGATTACCTGATGACTTCCATAGTTTACTGTGGAACTTTGACGTTACAGCCACCAGGATGCCCGGCATGTGTCACCATGACAGTGAGTTCCAGTGCCAGTCAGATGGTAGCTGCATTCCGGCGGCGTGGGAGTGCGACGGGCACCCAGATTGCGAGGACGGCTCGGACGAACATCATGCTTGCCCACCACGCACCTGCCCCTCCTCGAACTTCCGCTGCGACAATGGCAATTGCGTACCGCTGCGTTGGGTCTGTGACGGAGACAACGACTGCCGTGACCAGAGTGACGAGCGTGAATGCCCCACACCTCCCTTCCGTTGCCCCAGCTGGCAGTGGCAGTGTCCCGGGCACAGTGTGTGCGTTGACCTGAGCAAGGTGTGTGACAATACCCCTGACTGCCCCAATGGAGCTGATGAGTCACCCCTCTGCAGTAAGTCTACCTCTGACCTACTTTATGTAATGTTCACATCAACTGCTTGCTGTACTTTCAGCCCCTCACTGTCAGCCATTTTTCACCCATCCTTGATCCTCTTCTTCCGGTACCCTAATCAATACCAATTGGTCGGTTGTAACTATTCCTTCCTTCTGACTATTTCAATATCCTAGATTCTGACATATACAGGCCAGTATAAATGTTTAAATGACAAGGACAGTTAAAACAGTCTTTTGCCCATTTCGAAGAACGCGTTCAGTGTTTGTTTCTTTAAGAAATCTTTGTCGTGTGCAAATTCTTGTGTTCAAATCATGCATGTGATGATCCAGTCTGTTAAAATGATTTGTGATTTCTCCTCCCCTTGACCTTCACGCTGTTCTCAGATGAGCCTTTGCCAGGTAGGAAACATCTGTAATCATTTTCCATATAGAGTAGTAGACTTGTGCATGATTGTAACAGGTGTGTCTATCAGTGCTTCTTTGAACTGAAAATGCACCATTACATCCAGGTGCTTAGTGTTGATCTCCACCCCCACTTTTCCCCAGACCAAGAAAGCTGCTCAGACTACAATGCCGGTTGCACCCATGGTTGCATCCAAGGTCCTTTTGGAGCGCAGTGCACGTGTCCCTTGGGCTACGTATTAACCAACGATTCTAAGACCTGCGAGGATGTTGACGAATGCAATCCCCCGGGACTCTGCAGCCAGCACTGCTACAATGAGCGAGGCTCCTTCCGCTGCCACTGTACAGAAGGCTATACACTAGAAGCGGACCAGCGTACATGCAAGGTCTCAGGTGCGTCAACGCACCATTAGGTTTGCTGACATGGATTATAGGCTGTAAACCTGACTTTTATACGCAACTCCAAGCAAAACAGCTAAAAAATTGCACGTTTTCCCTGAGAGCCAGATTCCATCACCTATTGGGGAACTGTGCTTTTGAGCTTATTGTTATGTGTAGCTAATTTATTGTCCAAGTTAGCTACAGCTGTTTTGTTTGTGTTTATGTGGTGGTTGTCCGATATTAAAACATTAGTTTGAAGTTAGAATTCATTCCCCCAGACTGAGAACTTCACGTCATCCATGTTCTATTCAAATGGTCAAAGTCAGTTTGTAAGAAAATTTGGTACAATGCAGTAAGGGGGAAAAATTCCATTAGATTTTTTTTCATTACCCATCATCCAAGGGTATCTGCAGCATCATTTTTTTTTTTTTTCAAGAGTATTAAATTCCAACCGGCTGATTGCCTTTTATTCTTTGAATGAAGCGTGTAATTCCTGCGTGGCCTGATGGTTAGTCCCAGAGGTTGATTTTGTCAGAGAGTATGACATTTCTATGCTGTGCAGGGATGCTGTCCAAGTGCAGCCCTGTTTGGGCTGAGTAGGCCGACTGTCTGTGAGTACGCCATTCATTCTTCACTCTCATCTGATTACAGCAGATAAGTCAAATAACATATATGTCACTCAGAAACTCTCACCAGGGGTAATTAGGACATGAGGCCCAACAATGGTTTGTTTATGAGCAAAGAGGCCGATGCGAGCCCACTGGCCAGACAGATCGCCGAAAGTCTTACTTTAAGGTGGCGTGATCTTGAACAAGTGCTGCATTTGTACCATGCAGCAAAACCCCTGAGGGCTCTGTTATTAATTGTGTGCAGCTTTTTCATTTTTCTCAGAGGGGACGGAGCAGATGGCAAGGTGGTGGTAGAAGGTATTGATGGGGTGGATGCTAACGGACCGCATGCTCCCATAGGTCCCAGGGAGGCACTGCTGCTGGTGGCTAGCCGCAATCAGATCGTGTCAGACGACATCACGGCACAACCCAACGTGGTGCAGTCGCTAGTGCGCGACGGACGCAACATTGTAGCCTTGGACTTCGACTCAGCCACGGACCGCGTGTACTGGTCCGACACCACACAGGACCGCATCTGGAGCATGCATAAAAATGGCTCAGACAGGACCGTTGTAAGTTGGAGACGGGTATTCGCTTCCTCTCATCTCCATAGCAACAGAATGGATGTTTACTTTGGAGATGTGATGTGATTTGCAGATATTTGACAGTGGCGTGACGGTGACGGAGAGTCTCGCTGTAGACTGGGTCGGACGGAACCTCTACTGGACTGACTATGTTCTGGAGACGATCGAGGTGTCCAAACTAGACGGCAGCCACAGGACCGTCCTAATCAGTGACAACGTCACCAACCCCAGAGGCCTAGTGTTGGATCCGCAGGATGAGTGAGCCCTGTTTATTGAAGCTTTCTTTAACCATCTGTAGATTGACCATCCATAGATTCACTGGCACCTTAGTGAAAAAGTATGGAAATGTTAATGTAATAATTAGTTAATTATTGTTGCCTATAATTGACCCTTGTACTGACTTCTTTACTCATAAACACAAAAGTCTGTAACTTTCTTAAGGATACAACAGCAAGAACTTTTATGCTTCAGGTTACAGGTCTATGTTTGACACCTGCCAGTGTTGCTTTGTTTGGGCTTTGATTGCTTTCTCTTAATCAGTGCACACCTCATGTTCTGGACTGACTGGGGGAGGAATCCGCGGATCGAACGAGCCAGTATGGACGGCAAAAACAGGATTGTCATCATCAGTGACAAACTCTACTGGCCCAATGGCTTGACAATAGACTATCCTACCAAGCTGCTCTACTTTGCTGATGCGTACTTGGACTTCATCGATTACTGTGATTATGACGGGACCAACAGGAAGCAAGTCTTAGCCAGTGACCTGGTAAGAATTCTGTATATATGTACTTCTTAATTCCTATATATACTTACTTGGTGTAAATTATGTTACCTGTGAGTATATATGAACTTCTTTGTCTCTCAATGTGAAGGTCCTGCAGCATCCCCATGCAATAACCATTTTTGAGGATTTTGTGTACTGGACTGACCGCTACATCAACCGCGTGATCCGGGCCAACAAGTGGCACGGCGAGAACCAGACGGTTCTGATGTACAACCTGCCGCAGCCCATGGGGCTGGTGGCCGTGCACCCGGCTCGGCAGCCCCCAGGTACCCCTGACCCGAGCACCATTCATATGCTGCTCATCCTCGTTTCCGGGGCTTTCCATCATGCGAGTTAATAAATTGATTTTCAAACAATGCAGCATTGGAAACAAAACTTTCCATTTCCTTTTTTAAGTATGATTTTTGCACAGGGGTGTGAAGGGAACATGTATGTTTTAATCTAAATCATGATTATGTACACGTTCATTGTGCGATGAGCAATAAAATCATATTAAGCCAAGTGTGACCTCTTCTTCTGTTATTTAGATCAATTCTTTATTTATTCGCACTCTGATAAGGCGTCATATCCTTAGGGATGAAGCACGTTTTTTCGTATACTTTTCTATGCTTCTATACAATAGTACATTGTGCAAAATTCTTTTATCTTCTGATTTCTTTTACACCTGAATGCTCATAGTGGTCAATTTTAAAAAAAGGTCTTTGCAAGCACTCATGCGTTGTGTGTAATTGATGCAGTAGCTCTGGGTATAATTAGGTTGAATCTATGTGTTTTTGTATATCAGCTCTGGAACGTCCTGGACAGTGTCTGGTAACGCTAATTGTCTCTTATGGCTTTGCAGGTGTCAACCACTGTTCCTATAACCCCTGTACCCACATCTGCTTGCTGTCAGCCATGGACCCACGGCATTACTCCTGCGCCTGCCCCTCTGGCTGGAACCTGGCCCCGGATCAGATCACCTGTGTGAGAGGTAGGCCGTGTGCCAGGCAGGTCCACAGATAGTTGTCACCTTTCTGGTCCAAATTGTCATGGTTCGGATGTACCACATGCATGATAGTGTCGAGGGGGGAAAAAAAAACTCTGAGGTACTACATTAGATATTCTCTAGATAATTAGTGCGCAAATGAGAGAAAATTCTTGGAAATTCATGGCAGGGGCAGACGGAACATGTCAACAGGATTCCATTTAGAATTTTGTTTTAACTTCCTTTTTGGAAGGTATATATTGGGAATAATAAAACACAGCCACTCCCTCCACTCGCCCAGTCTGGTGTTTCATTAAGAATAGACAAAAGGAGTATTAATCCACAGTCTGGAGGGTCCTCTTTAGGTCAAAAGCTCAACTCATCTCACGTTGCAGCTTTTGGGAACGATGCAGAAACGTATTTTCCACTGAAAGATGAATGATTACCAGGAATGGAAGCTCTCCTCATGCCTGGAGGCACAGAAATGATTTTAATCTTTGATGACAAAGCAGATCAGACATGAGATTCCACTGGAAATGTGAAATGCACCTGCGGCAGATCGAGCGCGACGGGGTCGCATCTTTTAAAGCTGCATTGCGGCATAATGCATTCAGAGATGTGGGTGAAACTGCTGTCAGGGTGAAATGATGGAATGGCAATAATGCAGTTATCTGCATCAGTGTAGAATATTCTTATGACAGACAGACAGACACACAGACAGTCATTGTTGGAGCCAGAACAGATCTGACAGACAAGACCAAAATTTTCATGGGGTGGCATAGTGGGGAGATGATAAACCACATGTATTTTTAGGCAGACTAATTATATTATTATATATAATGTTTTAAAATGAACTGAACTAAGTAACAATGATTCTTTGCCTTTTGCCTCCATCAGTTTCCCCGTGAGACTCTAACTGAATTGGTCTTATTTTAGCTGTGGATTCTGGAGTTCTTTGCAACCTCAAGACTGAAGCTCTTGTGTTGTTACATCCGGGAGGGAATATTATTGGTTTCTATTAAAAATCACAATCATTTTAATGCACATGTTTTATGGTGATTAGGGTTATTAAAAGATGAAATTGAAATAATTGCAACAACAGACAGGAAAAAAACTGCAAGTGTCACTGCAGAAAATAAATACCTTACAATAAATAAACTATAAAATTATGTAAGCATTTAGTATTCAGCATATGACTTTAACTTTTTGGCACCCAGTTACTGTGTTGTGTTCTAAATATTGCTGTGCTTCCGTAGTTACGGACCCTTTTCTGGTGGTGGTCAGAGACAGCATCATCTATGGCATTTCCCTGAATGAGAGTGACAAGAGTAACGACGCAATGGTCCCCGTTGCCGGGCTGCAGAATGGCTATGACGTGGACTTCGACGACTCCGAGCAGATGATCTACTGGGTGGAACATCCGGTACATGCTTGTGTTGAGTCTCAACCTGTGATCCTACAATATCGCCATATACAGCAGACATATTGACCGCTGTCCTCCTTCCCCACAGGGGGAAATCCACCGCGTGAAGGCAGACGGGACCAACAGGACGGAATTCGCTCCTGCCGCCATCCTGGGCTCCCCAGTGGGCCTCGCATTGGACTGGATGTCACAGAACCTGTATTATACCAACCCAGGCTCACAGTCCATTGAGGTACAAAATCCATACTTTCTAAGTATTCCTAAGTACTCCTTAGAATCCATACTTTCCAAGTACTCCTACTTTTGTGCAAATTAGCTAGAAGAATGAGTAACACTTTAGTCTACAATCTGTACCTTCACGGTCAATACAGTGTTACTTGTCATTTGGTAATATAGTAGTAAATAAAAAAAGATTCACTTACAATTTGGGTTTAAATCAGAATAAGAGAGGAGGGGGAGCCCTGTTACACAAGGTGGGGTGGGGGTGCTGAATACTCACTCTGTACATTAGTTAGTTATCTTATGAATTTATGATCACAATCTTGGTCAAAGATGCTGTATGTTCATATGTTGCCATGTTGCGCTACTATATTATAACAATGCCAAATAAACTTAAAATGTGATTAAAGTTATATTAATATACACTACCAGTCAAAAGATTTTCTACACTTGCATGTTACTCATATAACATTTACTAAAATAAATATTTGAATATCTGAATATTCTTTGCTAACAAATTTACAGTATGTTCCCCAAACGAGTACCTTTATTAACAACAAAATGTCATATCTTAGATTCATCAAAGTTCAGATTCATTAAAAGCATTCTTTCGGCCAGGGACATTAAATACTGCTGTTTCATGAAATGAAACTAGTGCCGGTAAAGATATAAAGGACAGCCTAGAATTTGACTGTCATCACCACAAAACCAGGTAACAGGATGTCAGACATGCACTGTTACATACTCTTTCCATGTTGTACAGGAAACTAATTTTATGTGACCTATATTTTCATCTTTAGTTGTTCAACTTTCCAATACTTAACAAGAATAAGAAATCTGCAGTTTATTGAAATAAATGGAAAAGTGGTAGAAACCTGTAGTGTGCAAAAACTCTTAACTGGTAGTGTAAATATGTATGTATATATCAAATGGTTAAATAGTACTTGATTTTTTTAAACAAAACATAAATGATACTTTTAATAATGAGGATGATCATTACAAGTAACATTGATTCGTAATGTGAAAATGCATTTAGATATGAAACTATTCAAGGATTGCTTCTTATATACAGTATGTCTTACCACCAGCAGAATCTAGCTAGTGAGTGAAGTGTTTGCAGCAGTATGGTAAGCAAAATAAGTCAAAATACAAGAACATGGGACCGAAATCAAGCTGCCATGTAGGAATAGTAGAAAAGGGTACTGAAATTATTATTAAGGTTTAGCTGATGAAAAACCTGACTCCTAGAGCAAAACTTTTGTGAAACCATTCACTTTGAATTTTTGGACATTAAGAAAAAAAGGCGAACATTGAAGGAGGCAGAGCTGCGCTCCAGCAAGGTGCAATTTGGACATTACTGTTTTCACCCAAAGAATACAAACCCGTGGAGATGATAATCACCTTGCTGTCCTCATGATATTGTGTCTCATGGTTTTTTCCCAGGTTCTGAAGCTTAGAGGAGAGGTGCAATATCGGAAGACCCTCATCACCAACAATGGTTCACCTACAGGGGCTGGTACCCCTGTTGGCATCGCCGTGGACCCGGCACGTGGGTAAGGCCTGTGGAGCACAGCCCTGACTTTGTCACCTACCCTGGGCCCTTCCGCTGTGTTTTCCCTGGCAGGCAGGGTTGTTTACAGCAGCTCGTATTCAGGCTGGGTCCCAAAACCCTCAACAAATAGAAGTCTTTGCTGCCCCATCACACCCGGCCCTGTGTCTTAGGAGGATGTACTGGACCGATCAAGGGACAGAGAGCGGAGTCCCAGCCAAGGTGGCGGCTGCAGACATGGACGGCTCCAACGCCGTCACCCTCTTCACCAACAACATGGACCACATTGAGTTCATAACGATCGACGTACGAGAAAACAAGCTGTACTGGGCCGTCACGGGAACCGGAATGGTGGGCCTCGTTCTGTGATTTTACAGATACGCTTGGATTAAAAGTCTATGCAGAGCATATTTGGAAGCATCGTCGCTTGGCTTGGCTATGTGTGACCCCCGTGTATTAACTGAGGCCAAACCCCTCAGATCGAGCGAGGCGACTCAGATGGCACCAACCGCATCGCCATCGTGACCGGCCTGTCCCACCCGTGGGGGGTGGCGGTGCACGGGGGCTTCCTGTACTTCACCGACAGGGACTACGAGGTGATCGAGCGCGCGGACAAAGCCACCGGCATGAACCGGGTGGTGCTTCGGGACAACGTGTCTGGACTGAGGGTCCTGAAGGTGCACCACAGAGAGAGTATGTATCCAAGCAGGAATGAACTTCGAAAAACGTGTTGCCGGGTTATAGGGTTTGCGGAGCCTTTCCCAAGACAGCATAGGGTTCAGGGCTGGAGAAAACTCTGCTCAGGCCTTGTTGGGCACATGCACGTACACACATACACTATGGGCAGTTCAGAGGCACCAGCTCACCTGATTCCATGCCTTTAGACTGTGGGAAGCATCCCATACTGCACTAGGAGAGCATGCAATCTGCACACGTGGAGTGGAGGCGGGATTTAGACCTCTAACCTCTCAGGCATGAGGCACTACAGAGCCACCCTTCATCATCATCATCATCATCATCATCAATCCTTTATTTATCCCCATGGGGAAATTCCTTTTTACATGTGTTTTATGTTTGTTTACATGCAGCAGCTCTGTTTGCCTTTGTTAACTGAGGCTTGGATTTAGTTATTGCCCTAAATAGTTGCCCTTAGCAGATACTTTACCTAATAAGTATGTCATCGCATGATGAAGCCTTGTGATTGGTGACTGGTGTCTTTGAACCTTTCAGTAATTATCTGGGGCTAGATTTTTTTTCTTGGTCAGATGCGCAAAGGGATCTTTGTGTCTTGACCTTCTGACAGAAGAATGACATCCCCCCCGCCCCCCCCCAGCAAGTGAATGAGGCTTGCGATTCATTTTGGATCTGCGAGTGGAAGTTGCCTATGCAGATAGCACACATAGCGGCAGGCCCCCGGGCTTAGGTGATTAACAGGGATTTTGCTGACCCGACGACTTAAGGGAAAGCTTTAATTCTTAAATCTTAAGACGCACTAACGTGATTTCTTAGTTCTGGGGGAGGGCGATGCTGGCTGGCCAACAGCAATTAGACCTTCTGCCTTACGAATCCTCAGCTGTGAGTTGTTCAGAATCAATGACTATGGTATCTAAGGGAGAAGAGCTGAAAGGCCCAAAGGTCTGATTGGCCAAAACACTAGGAGGAAGCAGCTGACCCTTTGCCATGACTGTAATCCCCAGCCTCTGCAGGCACCTCCAATGGCTGCAGTGACAACATGGGCACATGCCAGCACCTGTGTCTGCCACGCCCAGGCAATCTGTACACCTGTGCCTGTGCCACGGGCTTCAAGCTCAACCCTGACAGCAGGACCTGCTCGCCCTACCAGTCCTACGTGGTCATCTCCATGCTCTCCGCTCTCAAGGGCTTCAGTCTGGAGGGGACCGACCACTCCGAGGCCATGATCCCCGTAGCAGGGAGAGGTGCGTCCGCCACAATGGAAACACCCCCTGCCTGCCCGTCACTCTGTATTGACTTGACGCTCTGCGTCTCACCCCTCAGGTCGCAATGCCCTCCACGTAGATGTCCACATGCCCTCGGGCTTCCTCTACTGGTGCGACTTCAGCAGCACCGTGGCGTCACAGAATGCAATCCGCCGGATCAAGCCCGACGGCTCGGGGTTCCGTAGCATAGTCACCTCAGGCATCGGCCGGAACGGCATCCGAGGCATCGCGGTGGACTGGGCTGCAGGTGGGGAACCAGATCACTTTGGGTTTGATGTTTGATGAACCACCTTGTTCCTTAATGGACCAGGTGATTGTAAAGTGTTTGCTGGCAGTATCTTGCTGGATCGTTACTCTTTGGTTGGTGGAAATCGTTTAATCTCTATTATATATATAAATTTATATATATATATATATAAACTAATATATATGTAAACTAGGGCATGCAGCTTTTTTAAGAGTGATACAAAAAAACATTAACTTGAGACTGGCATGTCATGATTTTGTTTCTGACAAAAATAATGAAACAATTTGTTTCAAGCATGAGATTGTTTCAGCTTTGTAGTGAGTGAGGGAAACTGATGTAAGCGGCAGGTATTTAGAACTCATACTTTGGGTAGTTGTGAAGTCTCCCTACTGTGCAGGTGCTGATAGACCACAATATAACGCTGACAAAGTGAGTACAGCCATCACTGTACTGCCCATGCTGTCTGATTAATCAGCCATTAAATGCTTAAAAATCAGCTGATTTTTTTCTGGCCAATCCACATTGGAGGCTTTCATACGGCAACAGGAACCCTGAGCCATACTCCGATAAGTAATTTGTGTCTCATACCTCGATATGTATTTTGATTTACCTTTATTTGAAATCATGCTTGAAGAACAGGTACATTGGTCAGGCTGACACAGTGAAGTTTGTTTGCTCTTATTTAGATGGATGTGAGATTATGGCTGGCAGGCTACTGAAGATACAGTTTGGTCATCACTCCTCCAGAAACTCGCATGTCTCAGATTTAGTCATTCTTTTCTATAATGTCATGTCAGCTTAACATTAATAACATCATTTTTTCAGGCACTAAAAAACACAGAAAGCCTTGTTAATTGCTAAGTATTTTCTTGTTTTATTAGATTGTTATACTGTTCCATTATATTAAATATCTTGGGATTTCTTCATTGTATTTCACAGGGAACCTCTATTTCACGAATGCATTCTTAACGGAGACCTACGTGGAGGTCATTCGTCTGAACACCACCTTCCGGCGAGTGCTCCTGAAGACCACCATCGACATGCCCCGCCACATTGTGGTAGACCCCAGGAGCAGATACCTCTTCTGGGCAGACTATGGACAGAACCCCAAGATCGAGCGGTCTTTCTTGGACGGGACAAACAGGACTGTCCTGATCTCCTCTGGGATCATCACTCCACGAGGTCTTGCTCTGGACTACCAGAACGGATACATCTACTGGGTGGATGACTCCCTGGACATGATCGCCAGGGTACGCCCCGAGGGTGGAGAACCAGAGATGGTACGGTATGGGAGTCGGTATCCCACCCCTTATGGCATCACCGTTTTTGAGAATAGCATCATCTGGGTGGACAGGAACCTCAAGAAAGTCTTCCAGGCCAGCAAACAGCCGGGTAACAATGAGCTTCCAGCTGTCATCAGGGATAATATTAACATGCTGAGGGATGTGACCATCTTCGACCAGCGCACCCAGCCTCGCACGGCCCAGGAGCTCAACAACAACCCGTGTCTGGTGGCCAACGGTGGCTGTGCCCATCTCTGCTTCGCCATCCCCGGAAGCCAGACCGGCAAGTGTGCCTGTTCCTTCGGGAGCCTGGCGCGCGACAACGCCACCTGCGTGGTGTCTAGAGATGACTACCTCATTTACACCACGGAGAGCACAGTGCGCAGCCTTCGCCTGGAACCCGAGGACCACTCTTTGCCTTTCCCTGTGGTCAACGTGCTCCGAACCTCAGTGGCCCTGGACTTTGACCGCACGGACAATCGGATCTACTTCTCACAGAGTTCTGGGGCGGGAATCAGCAAGATTAGCTACGTCAGCCTGTCATCTCCCACCACCACCCCCACGATAGTGGCCTCGGGTAGGAGGCCTTGCATCATGCCGCACAAAATTACACAACTCATTTCAGTGTTTTCAGTAAGATGAGATCACAAGTCCGCTTATCAGACTAATATATTTCTTGTAGAATTGTATACTTGTGTTGGCACCTAAATCGGCACTGTGCAGAACCCCATTCAAGGAAGATTAAAGTGCAGTCTGTTTTCTGAAAGAATTGATGTCATTGTTAACGTTAGTCTGAAGATAAGTGACGATTAGCTGTGTTGTTTTTGTTGAAGATCTGGGCTCTCCAGACGGTTTGGCCTACGACTGGATCCATAAGAGGATTTACTACAGCGACTACGTCAACCAGACCATCAGCTCCATGGCTATCGACGGGTCCCAGCGTACTATTATTGCTCGGGTTCCCAGACCACGGGCCATAATGTTGGACCCCTGTCGGGGGTGAGGCTGGGTCGGCGATACACTGTCACATAGCCACTCTAGTTATTTTATATCTGTGTTTTGATTTATATGCTTGGATGAAAATCTTTATATATCACCTCTGATTAGAGGCTATAACAACAACAGTGCTTTTTTTATATGGAATTCCTTCCCATCTCTTACTATGACCAGGTACATGTACTGGACGGACTGGGGGACCAATGCAAAAATCGAACGGGCCACTCTAGGAGGAAACTTCAGGACCGACATCGTGAACACCAGCCTGGTGTGGCCAAACGGGCTCACTTTAGACTACGAGGAGCAGAGGCTGTACTGGGCGGATGCTAGCTTGTAAGGCTCCTTGGGATCCTCTAATGCCTTGAGCAGAGCGTGTGGTGAGTAGGTGGTCACCAAATGCCTTTACACTTCCTCAGGCAGAAGATCGAGAGATCCACGCCGACAGGTGCCAACCGCGAGGTGATCGTAGGCACGGCAGTCTACCCGTTCGCCATGACCCTGTATGGCCAGCATATCTACTGGACGGACTGGAACACGCGCAGTATCTACCGTGCTAACAAGCACGATGGCTCGGACCAGCGTGTGATGATCCAGAACCTTCCGTCTCGCCCTATGGACATCCACGTGCTGGCCAGTAGCAAGCAGCAGCAATGTGCCAGCCCCTGCGAGCAGTTCAATGGCGGCTGCAGCCATATCTGCACCCCTGGTACTGCCATCCAATATCCCGCCATGTCATTTTTTATTGATTTATGATTGGTGTGTCGATTGAGAGCATCAGTGAATGACAGGAGTCCAGGTTCCTCCAAAGACGCATGAGGAATGCGTCTCCTGCCCTGTGCCTTCCTTGTGGGGCTTGGGATGGAGTGCGGCCGTGCAGCTTGGGAGTATATAGTGGTGACCAGAGGGTTGTTGGTTTGAATCTCATAGCTGGTAGAATAATTGTTGTTGAGCAAAACCCTAATACCCACAGCTGCTCCTGGGCCAATAGATAAATGACTGACCCTGTGCTCTGCTCCCACTCATTGCTCACATATATATATATATAAGTATCTCATAGGAGAGCATGATGGGAAATGTAGTTGGGCTATACAATCGTATATCCTCTGTCCTCATGACCCATATAATTATGCAGTGTTTGTAGATGGATGTGATTTTTTATTGTCAGTATGATGGTTCCCAGGAAAGGCTTGTCATCTTTGCCCAATTAGATTTGTGTAATTCAGTGTGGCCACTAGCACTGTAGACACGTTCCCCATCGTTACAGGTTTTTTTGTGGTTCTGCTCCAAGTCTGACACACAGTTTTCTGTGCAGGTCCCCAGGGCGCGGAATGTGGCTGCCCCTCCGAGGGCCACTGGTACTTGGCTGACAACAAGAACTGTATCCATGACATTGGCACCCGCTGCCAGTCGGGACAGTTCACCTGCATGAACGGCCGATGCATACGCGCGCAGTGGAAGTGTGACAATGACAATGACTGTGGTGACGGCAGTGACGAACTGGAGCGAGTCTGTGGTACGGGGCCACAGAAGCGAGTGTCTGTCTCCCAGCGTAGCTGTTTCTTCTTGCTGCACTAATGCTGACTGATGCACTGCTAACATATGCCCGCTAACACCAGATTTGTGATTTTTTTTCTCTAAACCCAATCTTTTTCAGGACCCATGCATGATTTGACTCCTTTTGGTGTGTATTATTGTGTTTCCCTAAACTAATAATCTGACAACGCCTCTTTTTTATTGGTCCTCATTAACTAAATACTAAATTGTGGAAAATGCGCTTGTTTCTTGCATGCAGTCCCGCAAATGGCTGTTTTTATTGCCCTGTCAGGTAACGCAGCATATCCATCGATTTCTGTGACATGGCTGGCCGTACTCTCGTCGCAGTAAAAGGGCGTATGTCCAGCCTGATGCATGTCTCTTCTCGCAATACAGCCTTCCACACCTGTGAGCCAACTGTGTTCACCTGTGACAACGGGCGCTGTGTGCCCTACCGCTACCGCTGCAACCACTACAACGACTGCGGGGATGGGAGCGACGAGGTCGGCTGCCTCTTCCAGCCTTCCTGCGACCCCACCAGTGAGTTCACCTGCAACAACGGGCGCTGCATCGCCAGGGAGTACGTCTGCAATGGCATCAACAACTGCTTTGACAACGGCACGTCTGATGAAAGAGGATGCGGTAAGCACATAGCCTGCTCCTCTCACCTTATGTCTGATGCAATGGAATCTTCTGTTTCATACTGTAAGCTCAGGTTTCTGATAATTACATCAGAAATTTGTCCTTCTCAACTTAGCCTCCTAAAGTCTAACTTAGTCTACTTACTCATGGTTTTCAACCGCCAAGCTTAACAGGTGGATTTATAAATTGAGTGCATTGCTGTTGCTTTGTATATTTTCTGTTTTTGTTGTTCTTTTCTTCATATATAAAGTGCATAAAGTGGGTGGGGGCTCATGCAGTAGTAATTATAACTGTGTTATTAGCTCATATCTCTCATATTTTACCTGCCACTCTATTAAGTCCTATTGTCCCTTAATGATGACAGCTAAGGCTCTAAGGTGACATCATATGTAGTGGCCTGCTTTCTTGCACCCCAAATAGCAATATATGTATATATAAAATATTTTTAAAAATATTTAAAAATATATATATATATATATAATATATATATAAAAAATATTATATAAAAAATATTTTTAAAAAACTGCTTTTTCCCTGGATCTCAAGAGAATGTTACGTTATGCAGTATTTCAGAATTATTTGGAATAAACCATGCGATCCTGTATAGGCTCAATAGTCAGAGTGTGGATAGATGGATGGATTGAATAAAGGAGGGAGTATTGCTGTGGCAGACCTTGTCAGTTTCTCTTACCCTGACCTCCACCGATATCCCCTGCTGTCCAGCCGATCGTACCTGCCAGCCCCAACACACCAGGTGCCAGACCACCAATATCTGCATCCCGCGCTCATACCTCTGTGACGGTGACAACGACTGCGGCGACATGAGCGACGAGAGCCCCACACATTGCGGTGAGCGCCGGCGATGGCAGGGCTCCGGCTCGGGGATGCTCGCTTAGTGGCGCGGTGCGTCAGGTCAGCCCTGTCTGCTCCCCCCTCACAGCCACGTTCACCTGCGCCGAGAACGAGTTCCGCTGCTCCAGCGGCCGCTGCATCCCAGGCCACTGGTACTGCGACGTCAGCACTGACTGCGACGACGGCTCAGACGAGCCCCCCACCTGCCGTGAGTGCCGTACCGCTGCGTAGCTCCCGTCCACTGTGCTCTCAAAGGGCCTCATTTATGTGCCACAGCAACTACGCTGTTGTTATCGCAAATTTCTTGTGTTACATAAGGAGAATCACCTAGAATTCCTACATCTGTCTCTTTTTGTAGTGGCTTAGCAATGTAAGGTTAAGGTGAGATCACACCCCTTCTCAGGAAGCAGAAGGGCCGACACAGGATCCATCACAGAGCAATTCAGACACACAGATCCACCCAAACTGAACCTGCAGTTCTTAGTGCACCCCCCTCCCGTACTGAAGGAACAGGGAGACACAATGGAGATGGACGGAAATGAAAGTTAAAACCCAAGAGGTGTGAGGCCAGCTACCGTAGCCGCTGCGCCCCCTACCTGTCATCAGAGGGGCCTTACTCAAGCCCAGCATTAAAGAATGATTTCCAGATCAACATCAGTAACACGCAGTGTTGGAGACAGCTGAAGAAGCACCAGTAACCAATCTGTTACCATCCCGGTTATGACGCGGCAGCGTCCCAACTGGGTGTTCCAGTTAAGGGTGTCAGAGCTCAGCACACGGTCTTGAGCACCCCCGCTGTGTGCCACATTCCTCCTATGATGTTTCCTGCCCACCTCCAATGTTTCCATAGAGTGCTGTGACCTGGAATGTGCTGGTTCCATTCCTGGCTTTTTTTTTGGCTATCGCCCTGGTGAAAGTTATTCTTCCAGATTATCGGTGGTAGAGCGATTCTCTAATTTTCTTCTGCTGTTGTAAAACTGCTGATCCGACAATGTAAGGCAAGCTTCTTTCACACCCCCCCCCCAAGGGTCTCTGGTGCGGACATGCAACGCTGATCAGTTCCGCTGCGACGACGGCAGGTGCATCGCCTCCACCTGGATCTGCGATGGTGATAACGACTGCGGGGACATGAGTGACGAGGACCAGAGGCACAATTGCGGTGAGGCCTGCCCCGCCCCCCCCCCACTGCACCAGCCCGCTGAGGGATGAGGAAACTCACTCTGCGAGGGAGGGGGTGGCCAACTCTAGCTCTCAGCCAAAGATGGAGTCGTTCGCATTCCTGATTTCCTATCGCCTCACTTGCTACTTTGTAGACCCCTCACCCCCCCTCCCTCCCACTCGT
>JABFEB020000001.1:45798768-45818264 GCA_019775895.2 Stomatorhinus ivindoensis | reverse complement strand
CCCCCCCCGCACCTCAGAAGAAATCAGTTTTACGTCAGCCCCCGTACAAAAAGTATCTCACAGGAGATGCCCTGGACATGCTGCTGACCCCCTCAGCTGTATCCAGAGAATGGCGCTCAGTCAGGCCATATTGATATGGTAATGCGGGGAGGTTCATCGGTTGTGTGCCGTCAGGGAATGGGCTTGACAACAAGGCCTGGAATCCAGAGACAGGTGCTCTCAGCTGCCGGTTGGGGACAGCGAGATTTCAGGAAACGGTTACTGATTAACAGACATCCCACCTCTCCCACAAATTGACAGCAGCTATCTGACACCCACAAATACGGCGCGGCGTCCCGGGAATCGGCAGTGGTAAAATTATCCAGCATGAAATTTTGAACCGCTGCAATCCTGCCCCACCCAGTCATAGTGCTGGGCAGTACTCTGGTTTTAATGTCCCATACAAAATAAATTCTTTATATACAGCCATACCGTAGTACAGCTGAAACAACAGCTGTAATGCTTCAATAGGCAGGAAATTATAGTTCTATAGGCCTAATATCGCTCACTGATAGAAGTTCTACGGGTCGCTGTGCAGAGTGTACTTTCATTAACTCTTAACCCTTACCCTTATTACTAACAGTTGTAACTTTATAATGCAACAATTCTCCATACATAACTGTTCAGCATTATAGGAATGGATGTATCAGTCTGTGCCTGAAATTTTGGATTACGTGTAATATAATTAGGTCTGCAATTAAATGCATATCGGTAGGGCAAAATCCCTAATATTATAGATTTATGTATCGATTAAGTAATTATGTTGTTACCAAACTAAATTTCGTTCATACTTAATAAAATTTGTTTGTATAGGTGGCTATAATCAATAAAGCATGTCACTAACTGGCTAAATATACATTATGAATCTAATAAACCATGTCAGTGAAGCAGTTATAATCATCGGCGTTGTTACATTTTTTAAGCCGAGGCCTGAGTATTTTAGTCCAGATGTCAATCGTCCTTCAAAAACAAAGAAAGTCAAAACTCCCCTGAACCCACTACGCATGAGGTGGGATGTCTGGATTAATATACATTCTGTGTGCAGTATGTCGTGTAGCAAGACCTGTTTGCAGAAGTCAGCGATTGGATATTATTATTATTTTTTTTGCTCTTGCCAGCAAACCGCAGCTGCCTGGCCTCAGAGTTCACGTGCGTGAACAACCGGCCCCCGCAGAGGAAGTGTATCCCCCGCGGCTGGGTGTGCGACGGCGACGCCGACTGCTCCGACGCCTACGACGAGCACCAGAACTGCACGCGCCGCTCGTGTTCCACCAGCCAGTACACCTGCGCAAACGGACTGTGCATACGCAGTGCGTACAGGTGAGTACTGCGGCCAGTGAGGTCGGGAGGGTAGCACTGTGGCCTCACACCTCCATGGCTGTAGATTCCAGTGTGTTTAGAGCTTGCATTCTCTTCCAGTATCTGTGTGGGATTCCTTCCAGCTAGGGTTGGGCAATTGATCGAATTTTAATTTCAATTACCATTTGAGCTACCAACAATCATCAAAAAAATGAGATAAAGTGATTATTGTGCTACATTTGGCAATGAGGCTCCCCTCATGTCTTGTTTTAAACCCAGTACACCCCTTTCCAGCTGTTTTTTTAAATAAATTTATCCATTGAATTTATGAACTATATTTAGAGTTCAAGGAAATCCACTGTTAAAAAGGCATTTAAAAAAAAAGTTCAATAAATGGATATTTCCAAAGTCAGTCAGTCATCCTGTTGAATAATCACAATATTCACCAAAAATAATTGTGATTATGATTTTTGCCAAAATCGAGCAACCCTACTTCCAGCATCTTCTGATTGTCATACTTCCCTCCCCAGTCCAAAATCATGCCGTTTGAATGAACTGGTGTCCCTGTTGTGGGCACATGCTTTCTACCTGGGGTGTCCCCGACCTCATTCGTGTGATCCTTGAGATAGGATCCAAGCCCTTGTGGGCCCTAGAGAAGCTGTTATGAAAATGGATGGATGAAGCCACATTTGTAAGGAAGGCAAGAGAAATGACCACAGAAACAGATTAGCATGGGACATGAGCTCAAACATACTGTATTATATATAAAACTCACTATACAAAAGTTTATTTCTTTAAGTGTGTAAACTTTATAGAAATCATTTTTATGATTTAAATTTTATGATCTTTTAGCGAAATTCTAGTCTGTGGGTACGGCTGTTGACTTTTTGTAGATACAGCCCTCTGGTGGTCATATGTTGGTAATGACCACACCATCCTGCAGGTGTGACCGTCGCAACGACTGCGGTGACAGCAGCGACGAGCAGGGCTGCACTTACTTGCCGTGCCAGCAGCACCAGTTCACATGCCAGAATGGCCGCTGCGTGTCCCGGGACTTTGTGTGCGACGGGGACAATGACTGTGGCGATGAGTCGGATGAGCTGGAGCACCGGTGCCGCACGCTGCCCCCTACCTGTCCGCCTGGGAACTACAGATGTGACAGTGGAAACTGCGTGCCAGACGCCAAGGTGTGCGACAGGAACAATGACTGTTCTGACGGCAGCGATGAAAAGGGGTGTGGTAAGTCCCCTCTCCCCCGTGTTGCATTTGTTGGTTTGCCCTATTGCACCCAAACATATAACCAGGAGGATCCATTAGTACCCCTGAGCAGGGGCACACTTGCCCTTTTACTTATTGTAATACACTGAGGGACACACTTATTTACATCCTGATGTGCTCCTGAGAGACACAAAAACAGTGTCTTTAAGACTCCCATGGTCAGAAAATTGTCTGCTAAGCAAATATATCTCCTCCTGAGATCCAGCAATTCATTTTTGTCCCCTGTAGACGTGATTATGTTCTTGTTTGTATCTCTCTTACTATATACACCACTCTGTTAAATCCTGTTGCTCCTTAAAGGTGACAGTTACAGTTTTAACATGACGTCACATGTGTGGAGGTGTGCTTTTTGCCAATTTATGCTACAGAAAAAAATCTAAATGAAAAAAACTCTCCCTTGACTTCTAATGGGTTGTGGGTTCTAATCTCAGCCTTTGTGGTTTTTGGGGAGTAGCAGTCCCAGTGTGTGAGCTTTTTGCCCCCCCTCCCCCAATTGCCCCCATTTCGAGGGATAGATTCCTGGCTCACCACAGCCCTGGAGAGTCAATTTATGAGAAAGGGATAGTTATTGATGGACACACACTCATAAAATATCCTTTCATGGAGGTGTGTGTCGCTCAACAGATTACGATGCTATACCTAGGATTGGAACTCTGCCGGTTCCAATCCTTTGAGCTATACGCCTATTATCCTGCTTTCTGAAACGTACAGCACTTTGGATAGAAACTTATGCAAAATAAATAAAGATGTAATGTAAATCGATTCTATATATATGTATATAAAAGTTAGGCAGACACACATGCAAGGTGTGTTTGTTTGTATGATGCTAGTAGCCATCATGTGTGACGAATCCCATTAAGAATCCCACTTCCATCCTCGGCTGCAGGCATCAACGAATGCACGGACCCCTCCATGCACCACTGCGACCACAACTGCACAGACACGCCCACCAGCTTCACCTGCACCTGCCTGCCGGGCTACAGGCTCATGTCGGACGGCACCACATGTGACGACGTCAACGAGTGCGCAGAGACGCCAGCCGTGTGCAGCCAGGTGTGCGAGAACACCGTGGGCTCGCATGTGTGCAAATGCGCCCCAGGTTACCTGCGAGAGTCCGACGGGCAGAGTTGCCGGCAGAACAGCAACATCGCCCCCTACCTGTTGTTCAGTAACCGCTACTACCTGCGCAACCTGTCAGCTGACGGCGAGGCCTACTCGCTCATCCTGCAAGGTCTCACCAACGTGGTGGCGCTAGACTTCGACCGTGCAGAAAAACGCCTCTACTGGATCGACGTCGCGCGCAGAACGGCCGAGCGCATGTTCTTCAACGGCACAGGCCGGGAGACTGTGCTAAGCAGCCTGGCACACAGCGAGGGCCTCGCTGTCGACTGGGTGGCTAGGAAGCTGTACTGGGTAGACAGCTTTCTGGACTGTCTCCAAGTGTCTGAGTTGGACGGGCGCTTTGTGAAGAAGCTGGCTGAGCACTGCGTAGACGCCAATAACACGTACTGCTTCGAAAATCCCCGGGGGATTGTGGTTCATCCTAAGTTTGGGTAGGTTCCTTTACAGTCTGTGGTCGCCTTCTGCACATGCAAGGTTCCTTTACAGTCTGTGGTCGCCTTCTATACATACAAGGTTCCTTTATAGTCTTGGTCGCCTTCTACACATGCAAGGTTCCTTTATAGTCTGTGGTCGCCTTCTACACATGCAAGGTTCCTTTACAGTCTGTGGTCGCCTTCTACACATGCAAGGTTCCTTTATAGTCTTGGTCGCCTTCTACACATGTATGCTATTTATGGCCAGGAGGACTACAAGCCTATAAGAAAATATTACAAGTGGTTTTTCAGTCAGGTTTGTACCACAGCACTAGGGCTACACGATTCTGAAAAAAAACGTGATTCATGATTGCTTAGAAACAAGATCACGATTCTCTGTAACAGTTTTTTTTTTAAATAATAATAATAATAATAATAATAATAATAATGGATGTCGGGACAAATGAAGTGACCCAATCTTTAACTGCAATCTGTTCTGAAGATTGAGAGAACTTAATTGAAGCACCAAAAGTAAGGCACCTGGGGTGGTGGAAAAGCGCCCTTTAAAGAGAATGCAGAATTGTGGCATGCTTGCGACTCTCTGGGGAAAAGTAGGAGCGCTTGTTTTAATCCATCTGATGTAATACAATCCAGAAAAACAGTTGTAATTTAGAAATGAGATCACACAGAGGTGTGAATCGAGATCACGTTTTAAATTTTTTTTAGGATGAATTGTGCAGCCCTACATAGCACTATAGAATTCTCAAATTTGATTGAAAAGGTATTGAATAATTTTCTATAACCGCACACATAGTGCCAGCAAAGCGAATCACAGCAGTAAATCAATGCACAATTATGATTGTTCATTCTGACTAACGGTACTTAAAATTCCAAACATAGTACACAGTATAATTTTAATGTAAGACAAACGAAAATATATAATCATTTTTGGAAGTATGTAGGTATACTAATATTATGTTTTTCAGCTTGTTAACTTGAAAATGTCTGTAGATACACAACTGTAAGCAAAATTTGTAAAAATATATATGATGTATAGCTTTCAATCCAGAGTGCCCTCAAGAGTTTGGCCATTTTCAGCTGAGAGCAGATATTTACCCAGATACAACTGAGACTATTTGTTTTCTAGATATGTTTACTGGACAGACTGGGGTGAGAGAGCCTTCATCGGCCGAGTTGGGATGGATGGGAACAACAAGTCCGCCATCATCACCACCAAGATCGAGTGGCCCAATGGGATCACGATCGATTACACCAATGACATGCTCTACTGGTCAGACGCCCACCTCAACTTCATTGAGTAAGACCTCTAAGTCCCAAATATGGCCTTTGTGACAGACCTTTGAGTACAAAACGCAGCGAAAACCCTGCTTCCCCCCCTCCACAGGTACTCGGACCTGGAGGGTCACCACCGACACACAGTCTACGATGGAGTCCTGCCACACCCATTCGCCCTGACCATTTTCGAAGACACTGTCTACTGGACCGACTGGAACACCCGGACCGTGGAGAAGGGAAACAAATATGATGGATCTGGCCGCACAGCACTGGTCAACACGACGCACAGGCCCTTTGACATCCATGTGTGCCATCCCTACCGGCAGCCAACTGGTGAGACCCTGAGGGTACCGTCCAATCGGCTACCTTCTTCCACTCTGGGATTCTTAAAGGGACAGTACCCCAGCAAGGTGTGTGACTCGGTCCTCCTACAGTGTCCAACCCCTGTGCGGTGAACAACGGAGGCTGCTCGCACCTGTGCCTGATCCGGGCCGGAGGCCAGGGCCACATCTGCGAGTGTCCCGACCACTTCCTGACCGTGCAGGTGGGGAATGTGGCCCGCTGCCTGGCCATGTGTTCCAGCACGCAGTACAGATGCGTCGACAATGAGAGGTGAGTCGTGAGGCTTCAATTCCAATCTCACGGTGACTGGAGTCTCGGAAATGATTGGAGAGGAGGTGTTTCAGGCACTGCCTGTTAGCCAATCATCACATGTTGTGTAAATTAGAATAATGTAAAGATCCTGTAATCTCACTGTTGCCACCCTGCTGATCCATACACAACTCCACATGTCCCCCTCTTATCCTTCTGCAGGTGCATCCCCATTTCGTGGAAGTGTGACGGCCAGCGGGACTGCAGGGATGGCTCAGACGAGCCCTCCACCTGCCCTGCACGCCACTGCCGACTGGGCCAGTTCCAGTGCAATGACGGCAACTGCACCAGTCATCACTTTCTGTGCAACGCAGTGCGGGACTGCCACGATGGATCGGACGAGGACCCCGTGCTGTGTGGTGCGTGTCCACTTTTTGGTGGGGGAATAAGTTAAAGAGGGTTGCTGGTGCCGATCCTAGCAGGGATTCTGCTGTTGGACCCGGGCAAGTTGGCAGGCAGGAGGATCTGACGTGGGAAGGGGAGCAAGGAATACGGACTTTTTGGAATCATTTTGAAATAGTAAAAAAAAAAAGGTGTGGAAAATGAGAAGGTATTTTGGCTGCAGTATCAGGGGAACACAACGATTATTAATAATTGGAATAAAACTATTTGGCTAAGCGACCACAGCAACGTCGTATCCCCTCTGCACGCAGCGACGCACCAGTGTGAAACATACCAGTGGCAATGTGCCAACAAGCGGTGCATCCCTGAAGCGTGGCAGTGTGACAACGAGAACGACTGCGGCGACGGCTCCGACGAGGACCCCTCCCACTGCGCCAGCCGCACGTGCCGCCCAGGCCAGTTCAGGTGCCGCAACGGCCGGTGTATCCCCCAGACGTGGAAGTGCGACGTGGACGACGACTGCGGAGATAACTCGGATGAGCCGCATGACGAATGCAGTGAGTGGTGGGCGGGTGGGGGTGCTCTTGACCAATCGCATGGGGCCTTAGACTTTAAGAATTACTTACGCTGATACTAATAGCTCTTGGTAACTTTTCATGCTAACAGTTCATGCTAAACCACTGATTTACCTTGCAGTGGGCCCAGCATATCGTTGTGACAACCATACCGAGTTTTCCTGTCGGACCAACTACCGTTGCGTGCCTCTGTGGGCTGTGTGCAACGGGCACGATGACTGCCGAGACCAGAGTGATGAACAGGGCTGTGGTGAGTCCATGATTTTGAGGGAACCGGCAATCAGAGCCAGTATCTGTTCACTAGCATCCATCAATCTCCATACTCCTTCACACACACAGGTTTGTAATTATATCTTTGTGGGGACTTTCCATGAGCAAAACTCTAATCCCAAAATGACGACCTTAACCCCTAACTAGCCCTAACCTTAACATTTTTCGTTTTTTAATTGCATTCACAGATCTTTGTGGGGACCTGAAAAATGGTCCCTGTGATGCCAAAATAAGTTTTTTTATCACCTTTGCCCCCCCCCCCCCACATTTGGGGAGTTGAATTCAAATGAAGCTACGGTGCTGAAAGCGCTATGCTGCCATTTTTATGTTAGTGTGTGAAGGAGAATTCTGGGATGGCAACTAGTATGGAATGAGTGCAAAAGAAATCAACAGCTTCAGATGAAAGAAGGTGGTAAGCTGACCAGGAGCAGAGCTGCCCTGTTTACAATCTACAGCCAGCGATTCCGATGGCACGCGAACCCTGGGCTCCAATCTGAGACCACCCCTCCCCCGTGGCGGGGCTTATCAGTGACCCCCACTTCATTAGCACCGTCCCGGGACGGAGCGGAGATCCACGGCTAGCCGGCCCGGAAGAATGTAGGATGACAGGGTGCTGGGGGGCACGGGGGGGGGTCATCCCAACCTGCCAGTATCTCACCCATGTGCCAAACAAGTCAGCACTATTCCGCAAGCCTCCCCCTCCGCCTGGAACTCTGTTATCACTCAGGATGCCCCCCCATGATTCCCTGCTGCTCTGGATGATAATCGCAGCTTTAATTAAGAAGAGGGACTGGATGTTTCTGATTTTTTCGTGTTCTGTATTTTACTCACTTCTCTGTACTGTGTAAGCAGGTATTTTCTGTGTGAGGCGAAAGAGTCAATAGAAATTTATGAAAATGTATGGGTGCTTAACTTGAATGAAAATGAATGAGAACACAGTATCCTAGCATTGCCCCCCGGTGTGAGGAATGTATTTTGTGCGTGTCCCTCTGCATGCGTGTCTGTACTCACTGTGCACCCGCCCATCTTCAGCGGAGCTGACCTGCAACCCCAGGGGAGATTTCCGCTGCGACAACCACCACTGCATCCCCCTGCGCTGGAAATGCGATGGGGACGACGACTGCGGCGACGGCTCCGACGAGCGCAGCTGCAGTAAGCCCCGCCGCCAAACTGGTACAAGGCGGAGAGGCTTTGGCCTCCCCACCTCGCTGCTAGCCGCGGCCTCGCACTCCAGAAAGCTGCATTAACCAAGAAACCAGCAAAAAATGTCAACGTCAGCCGTGCCAGGAAGCTGCTCTCTGCTTTCTCACTTAGACAGACTTTAATCATTAAAAGTGAGAGGCTTCTTGTTATAAAAGACATCAGTAATGAGTAACCATGCTCTTCTGAACCTAACTTGAAAACAAAGAATTAAAATATTAACTGAGCACCTTACCACTGATAATAGGGATCAGCTGAGGAAAGTTGTAAATTAAATAACTGAAAAATCAGAAATTGGATTAGATTTTTTATTTAGTTTGCATCTTAAATTGTGCTGAGTTCAGGCAGAGACAATTAAATGCATTTGGCATCTAACCAATCACAAGTATAATACAAACAAATGCGATAAATATAATTAATTATGAATGAATTATCGCCATCCATCCGACTGGAAGCTAGACTAGGTGAGAAGGTTTGGAAATTATTAATTTGGTGATTATGACAAAAATACGATACCAGGGTAATGCGGACGGAGAGAATGTGAAATTGTGCGCATTCTGTGAGAAATTGGCCTGACGGTCACTGCACACCAGGCTGAGGTATAATTGGAAATATACGTGTCGATCGCGCTGCACCGCCATGCACCGCAGGGGAGTCTGCGTCTCCCGTTGTCCGAAGGGAAGCTCGACTAGGTGAGAAGGTTTAGCGTGACTCGCCTCCTGCCCCCCACGCAGCTAGGCGTTACAGGCTTGTTTTTCGAAATGGCTTGTTTGAAACGCTTTGAGTGAGGTGGCAAAGGCGTCGGGCGCCTGTTCACCGGGGAATGTGAGGAAGTCTGTAAGCGTGTGGCCCGATGACGGCACTTGCAGGACCTTCTGCGATAACGGAAGGCCCGGAATAAATCACCCTGTCGCTCGCTGCGCTGTGCCTGGCCTTTTACTGCCTGCTGCTTTGGCCCTATCTGTTCATGTAATTCACAGAGATAACGCCGCTAATGAATTATATGAACTCAGCAGGGAAATATGGCCGGGGGGGGGACAAAACAGTGTATGCTTTCACGATTGATGGCAATCACTTATTCAGTTATTTCTCGCTGGATGCCGGATCTCTCGGCGATGGTTATGCAGGTGTTCAGATTCCTCGGGTGAATGCGGACGCTGCAGTCGTCGTGAGTGATTACTGAAGGGAAACTGCTTAAATGTGGTTAAAACTCAGTAAAGTGAGAGAAGATTCACTCGAAGTTCGGTGATGAAAAAGAGCAGAAGCTGAGTAAGGAGGTTTCTGTCCTCACTGATAAAAGCCAGTGGGAGAGCAGCGTACGTTTTTTTATTTATTTATCAGCTGCTTTTATCCAAGGTGACATACAGTTGTGAAACAGGGTCAGGCAGTCTCTGCAACATTTGGGGTTTAAGGGCCTTGCGCAGGGGCCCAGTAGTGAAATCACTGTGCTGGCCTTTGGGAGAATTTGAACCAGCAACCTTCCAATCACAGACACAGTGTCCTAACCTGCTGAAACACGCACGGTTGCCATGGGGTCCCGTTTAGGTCCTAACCCTTCAGAATCGTACCCC
This sequence comes from Stomatorhinus ivindoensis, assembly GCA_019775895.2. Taxonomy (NCBI): domain Eukaryota; kingdom Metazoa; phylum Chordata; class Actinopteri; order Osteoglossiformes; family Mormyridae; genus Stomatorhinus; species Stomatorhinus ivindoensis. The sequence continues at coordinate 45,808,208 of JABFEB020000001.1, read as the reverse complement.
ATTTGCTCTCAGACCCCCGCTCCTGCACAGAGAGCGAATTCCGCTGTGACAACTTGCACTGCGTTCCCGGCCGCTGGGTGTGCGACCATGACAACGACTGCGGGGACAACTCTGACGAGAGGGACTGTGGTAAGTAGAGATCCCATGGCCCATGTTTGAGATCCTCCCGTGATTGCACAATCCTGAGGGTGAACAGAGTAAGCTTATGTGCGTGTCATTGTGTGACCTCCTGCTTGTGAATTCTAGGGTTAAGAATATATTGAATCAATCAAATAATCTCATACGCTGATGCTCTACTGCAGAACTCTGGACATGTAACCCGGGATACTTCCAGTGCAACAGCGGCCACTGCATTGCACAGCGCTTCCAATGCGATGGTAACGCTGACTGCATGGACTACTCTGACGAGGCAGTATGCCGTGAGTGTCGACGATCGCAGCCGTCACCACACGCGTCATTTAGGTCATGCGACACTGACTGAAATTCTGGGCCCCGTGACAAAATGTCACGTTGACCCCCTCGTTAGTTTCGCCTCTTTCAGTGTGAAAAAATACACGATGATAAAATGTTATAAGGGACCCTCAAGAGCCCCTGTAAAGTACAGGGTTTCCACGGTTTATTAGCATCCCTGTAAGACGCAACAAATATTGCATCATATTTGGCGAAGACATATTGGGAGGACACTGTCTGTCTCGTCCCTGCAGCAACCCGCTACCCCAACGGAACGTACTGCCCGACATTCCTCTTCCAGTGCAGGAACCACGTGTGCCTGCAGTCCCACTGGAAATGCGACGGGGATGACGACTGCGGGGACGGCTCGGACGAGGAGCTCCACCTCTGCTGTAGGACAGCTTCATATTGCTAACCTCCCTTTATCAGCTACTACAGCGATTTAAACAAGAAAGTATTGCGTATCTTAGCAACTGCACAGATGCCATGCAATAGTGTTCTTACAGAGAAATGCTTTCGTGAATTTCATAGTAAATACGTTTCGTTTACAAAGTTATTTTTTGCTTGAATCATAATTTGAATGCTTGCTTTGTGTTTAAGTAAAAGTATGGATTGTACAGATGAAATACAGTTATGCAGTACAGTTGAAACACAGTTATGGTTTGTGGTGAAACATTTGCTGGTGTAATTTAGGTTACCCTTCTTTGTCCCCCCCCCCGCCCCCCCAGTGGATATTCCCTGCAACCCCCCATTCCGTTTCCGCTGTGATAACAACCGCTGCATATACAGCCACGAGCTGTGCAACACTTTGGATGACTGCGGTGACGGCACAGACGAGAGGCCGGAGCACTGTACGTGTGGGCCAATCAGCCGCTCCCCTACCGTCTGTGGGCGGGATTCTATATGGGATATTCTCTCTGGCATGCAAATGAGGTGGATGGCTACCTCTTACCTTTAAACAGACATCTTTGGCCAATCAGCTGCTCCCCTACCGTCTGTGGGCGGGATTGTATGTGGGATATTCTCTCTGACATGCAAATCAGGCAGATGGCTAACTCTTACCTTTAAACAGACATCTTTGGCCTTGATTAGATGTCCATATTGTTCTCCATCAGAAGGGAAATCTGTGGCTTTTGCTGATGATAACTCTACCTCTGTGCCCCCAGGCCAGGCCCCCACCCACGGGCCCTGCTCAGTGGAGGAGTTCAAATGCAGCAACAGGGACTGCATTCCGCTGCACTACGTATGTGACGACTTCGATGACTGTGGAGACCAGTCTGATGAGCTGGGCTGCAGTGAGTAATGCTTTTGCAAAGGCACCGTTCAGGCTATTGCGCTAAAAACGAAAACAAACACATCATCTCTGCCACAGAACATGAGAATGTGTGTGGAGAATATGGCACCCAGTGTGGGGTGACTCACCCGGGGCAGAACAGGGAATTGAGCTGTGTCACATGGGGATCGGGGAATTAATGCGGAGCTAGGAGTGGAGACAGGTGTGACAAAGGCAGACGGAAATGAGAGACTGTAGTTTCAGTGTGAGAACAGGGCGGAAATGGGCGTTGGGTCACGGAAAGACTGTGGCTGAGGGCAGGATTGGGGTTTGGGAGAATAACTGGGAATTACTCAAAATAAGAAAGCTGGGCATGGAGGTCACTTTCCCAGGGATTTAAGTCAGGTGACAGTCACATCTTATCTGTCTAAAAATCAAGTTTACACAGACAAACATAATAAGAATGACAAAAACCCTATATTCTTTAAGACTTAGTTTTCAGCTGTAATACATGCGTTTCAGTAGTGGATAGGTATGTGTGTAATACAGACAAACACGTGTAATTTATTCGGACCTATGAAGTCATAACACAGTAACTGAACTGAGACATTTTGTCACGAAATAAAATGGAGCCTAAAGGTAACTGCACACTTTAAACAACGCCTGGAAAAAATGAAACAGTCTGTTGTTTAAAACGCCACCTTGTCACGCCACAACCCTAAAGGGCGCAAAATGTTTTCGAGAGCACAAACGAGCTTATTGTGGCGCGTTTGTGAGTCATTTTAATAAAGCAGATGACAGCTCTTTTAAAATGGAAGCTACTGTGTTTATTAACAGCCACTAATGTTTTTCCGCTTGCAGCGACACAGACAGGGACGCAACAATTAATTCAACAACCCCAGTTACACACTAATGAAACAGACACATTCTACAAAAAAATATTATACAGTTAGGACAATTATTATTTACAACATAAATACACAAATACACTTATTAATTTAGACTATTCACAAATACGGGCTGTATGGTGCAAAGCATGCTGGTAGCTGCATAATTAATTCTGCTGATCAGACAATCATATCAGCCGATCATATACAATAGTTTATAAGTTTGTCTCATGGACTCTGTGATCACATGCAACATATTATAGCTAAAACAACATTTATTTCCATTGGTTTCGTTTGAAATGTGCGGCTACTTTTCAAGAGCTGATTTTGGTCATTTTTGAAAAATCTGCAGTTACTGTGTTTGGCCTTTGTGGGGCGGTATTGTCACAGGCTATAGCCATATTCATGGGTTGCAGCAGTTTGTCGCACGTGGTCCTTTCTCAGACAGGGGCAGCAGCCGCTCCTGCGGCGAAAACCTCTGCGAGCACAACTGCACCAACTTGGCAGAAGGAGGCTTCATCTGCTCCTGCAGGCCCGGATACAGGCCCAGCCCGACCGACAGGAACAGCTGCGAGGGTGAGCCCTTCCCCCCGCCGCCGGTGTCCCCCAGGTCCGTCCGCCGGGCGCACGGCGCTGTGACCCACTGTGACCCCTACGCTCTGCTCCCAGACGTGAACGAGTGCGAGGTTTTCGGCAGCTGCCCGCAGAACTGCAGGAACTCCAAGGGAGGATACGAGTGTGTCTGCTCGCAGGGCTTCCGCTCCGTGGGGGAGGAGCGCGGGGTGGAATGCGCCGCTGAGGGTGAGCAGCCGGGGCGGGGTGGGGGTCAGTGCGGGGTCAGAACATGCCCGGTTGAAGTGTTTGTTTAGTGCAATAGGTCTTAATATTGTTCCTGGAGCCACTCTGCCAGAATGTGCCACCATTCCAACCCACAATGCTTTTCACCTGCCACGTTCATTATTAGCCTATTATTATTAGTCTATTAAGGACCATGTAAGCCTGATTCAACTAGGGTTGGGATGAAAACATTCTGGCAGGGGGGGGGGGGCACCAGGAACAGCACTGAGAATGATTGGTTTGGGGTGAGTTTGTTGGAGGGGGGGTTTGGTGTTTGGGAAGGTGAAGTTTCTAAATAATCATGGGTGGATCCAGCCAAGAGGCAGCATGGGGGCACGGTGGCCTGGCAGTGTCGCCGTCTCCCTCTGGGGCGGCGCTGTGAGTCTCAGCCCCAGCTATATGCCTGTGTGTCTCATGTTCTCCCTGTGTTTCCTTTGGGTTCTCCAGTGCCCGCCCCCTCCCCACAGTCCAAAATGAAACTAGGATGAATTGGATTTGCCTAAATTGTCCTTGTGTATGAACGGCGTGTATGCTCTGCATTGGCTTGGTGTCTGCATGGGACAGGTGGGTATGGAAAACGGGTGGGTGGCATTATTTGAAGGGCACCATTGGGCATCCACATGACTGCATATCTGAGCAGTTGGCTCAGATTTCACCCAGGTCGCCATGTCTGCCGGAACCACCACTATAAACAATAATCTGTGTTTTGTTTTTCATGCAATTGAGGGTGTTAATCTTTCCCCAAAACCTTTCCCACACCCTCCCCAAGGCAACCCCCCAGCGCTCCTGCTGCCAGACAACGTGCGGATCCGCCGCTTCAACCTTTCCTCGGAGCAGTTCTCAGACTACGTGGAGGACAGCGAGCACATCCAGGCCCTGGACTACTTGTGGGACCCAGAGGACACCGGCCTCAGTAAGACAGCCTGTCGGCCGCAGCCTCACTTGGACTCAGCTACTCCCAATGCTAGGAATAGGCAAATGAAGCTTCAGGAACATGTATTTTTTAACCCCTCTAGATGGTGCTTTTGTTTTGAACTTGCTTTCAAATCTTTTATGAATAAAATGTTCAATAGTGGGGGTTTATCACAAGGGGTTTATAATGTGGGTTAGGGTATCAAATGATAACAGTTATACACCCCTCTCAAATCCAGTTTAAAATGTTCTTCTGCTAATTTCCACCTATGGCCACAAGTTCTTGTATTTGAACTAACAATGAAGTAACTATTTGGTTGCAATAACTACCAGTTACATCAGGTATCCATCCGCTTCTCAAAGGGAATGCTAGTTCTGTTCCAGACCCAACCCTTATTTCGGTTGCGTTACATTGTCGACAGACTGATCAATTGTCTGAGAAGGTAAAACATTATGTTGTAAGTTTATTTCCCGATGAACAGACGGAAAAATGATACCTTATAATGCAATCACACTACTCCTTTTTTAAGTATCAGGATCACAAATTCCATGCAGTGTTAGATTTCATTAATGAAAACAAATCAATAATCGGTGAATAGAGATAAATACAGATAAATGTTAGCAGCTGTGGTTTTAGTTACATTAGTACTATAGTAGTTTCTGCACGCTGAGCTGAGGATGGTTTTTCCAGGTATCGTTTACTGGACAATGCTGGGTGGAGGCTCCCAGTTTGGAGCTATCAAACGTGCCTACATGCCCACCTTCATCGACAATGGCAACAACCCCGTGAGGGAAGTCGACCTCAACCTGAGATACATCTCCAAGCCCGACGGCATCGCGGTCGACTGGATCGGCGGGTACCCCTGATGGCCTGCAGCGCGGAATCTTCCAGATTTGCCGTCTTGTTTGTTGTTCCGCACTCGCGTCACTGCCTCCGTTCACGTTGCAGACACATCTACTGGGCGGACTCAGGCACCAACAGGATTGAGGTGGCGAAGTTGGACGGCCGGTACAGGAAATGGCTGATCCACACGGATCTTGACCAGCCAGCTGCGATCGTGCTCAATCCAGCACTTGGGTGAGTACAAAGTCGAAGGAAATAAAATAAATAAAATACCCGTTGATATTAGATCCTTACCCCTTTATCCTCGGATGGTGCGTTTGAAGACTTACCGCGGATAGCCGAAACCACAGATAATAGTGAAACATCCAAGGACTCCATGTATCACATGATATCACCATAAAACAATACCAACATTCGATACAATAATAATAGAGTACATTATATCGTACACAGTACTCTGCAGTAAATTGTATCAAATGATGGCTGAGCAATGAAAATCATGCTCTTTATACCCCTCAAAGAATGAAGGACCGATGAAAAAACATATTGTTACACAATTTATATATTCTTTTCCAGACTGTGGTAAATCATGGATAACTGAAACTGCAGTAACTGAAAACTTGGTAAATGTGTGGAAAAAACTGAAGTGGCAGAAGGTTGCATTTAAATTTTTCATAAGCAGACATGTGGGACATGACTTAAGATAAACAGATACGGGGTACTCTAGGTGCTGTTTTCTGTTATTATATGCCGTCACTATTAGTTATTGGTGTGGATAATAAGTGTCAAGAACTGTTGTGTTTGGGACAGAATGATGTACTGGACAGACTGGGGAAGTAAGCCCAAGATTGAGTCGGCCTGGATGGATGGGCAACATCGGCAGGTCCTGGTGGAGGAAGACTTGGGCTGGCCCACTGGGCTGGCTGTAGACTACGTCAATGGGGACCGTATATACTGGTGCGACTCCAAGGAGAATACCATAGAGTCCATGAAGGCGGATGGCACGGACAGGAAGATTATAATATCAGGAGGTATTGGCTTAAAGACATGATTCCGGAATGATCTGCTGTTCAAGTGCCCAAATAATAGGTATTGACGAAAGAGGTTTTCACCGTGATCCCATCTCTCTTCAGACATCGGTAACCCTTATAGCCTAGACGTCTTTGAGGGACACATCTACTGGACGACGAGAGAGCGGGGCGAGGTGTGGAAGACAAATAAATTTGGGAAGGGGGACAGAGTGAAGGTGCTGACGATCAACCCATGGCTCACCCAAGTGCGCATCTACCAAGAGCACAGGCGCAACCTCTCAGGTACAAGATGCTTCGAGGAGCGATGACATCACCGCCGAGATTACCGATAATGTAGCATCATCACTCGAGTAAGGAGGAGGTGACAGTAGCATCTTAAGTGAAGGTGGACTTCTCCACCTTCCCTATATTTCCAAGAATATAACAAGAACTATCTGCCCTCTATCAGTGCCTAACCCATGCAAGGATGTCTGCAGTCACCTGTGCTTGCTACGCCCAAGGGGCTACACCTGTGCGTGCCCCCAGGGCTCCCTGCCCGTCAGCTTCAACCCTAACGAGTGCGATGCAGGTAAACAATTCTTGTTAGATGGATTAAGTCGCAACCTCACATCCACCAGAGCAGGAATCACCACTGTTTTTTCACCATGTTGGGGGCGACTTTGGTGTAACTTTTCTTCCACTCATACAGCTAGAGAGACCCCGGTTTTGCTGCCCGCTCCATGTCGATGCATGAATGGCGGGACATGCCACATCGAAGAGGATGGGCCCCCCAAGTGCAAGTGGGTCCAACAGTCGGTCCCAAGAATATCCATACGTCACAGACAATGAAACACCCGTAACTGCGAACAAATGGTTTCCCTTTTTCAACAAACAGGTGTCTGTATGGCTATGCGGGCAGCTACTGTGAGATGGGGAAGTCCAGTGGGGCGCCTTCAGGGATAGGTATGCGTGCAAACCCTAACTTTACGTTGTCCTTTGTTTATGTTACTCTGCGTAATAGTCACCTGTTATAATGTAAATGAAGTGAATAAGCTACCATGTGAACTATGTTGAACTGTTGGTCCTGAACTTACATGTACAAATCACTTTTCCATCCATCCATCTAGCCCTCATTCTTTTAACCGGTTATGCAAGTCAGGGTTGTGGGGAGGTCTGTAACCTGAGTCATAAAGCCGGGGGTACACCCTGGACGAGATGCCAGCACCCTCTAAAAATCCAGTTTTTATTAAAATTTTAAGGAAAGTCTAACAAATCCATGACAACGTTCGTCCCCCTGCTAGTCGCGGTGCTCCTGGTAATAATCGTCATCTTGATCACTGGAGGCCTGGCTGTTGGGATCTTCTTCAACTACAGGCGTACTGGCTCCTTCATACCCTCTTTGCCCAAACTTCCCAGGTAAACCACTTCCCCCCCCCCCCCCCATCCTGCCCACGAGTCCGTGCCCTTTGTGTTTTCTAATCCTGCATTAATAATGCTACAGCTCTTCTTACCAACGATCTCTATCTGTTCCCGTGTTAAAGAATGATTTTAAATGCTTCCATTAAAGGATTGTGACACCGTGGTAAACCAAAGTCCAATTTAACGAAATACCATGGATACTATGGTTCCTCGTTATCCTTTAGGCTTCACCGCTTTTAACAAGTCTGAAAGCTGCATGGCATTCACATGGCATTCGCATGGCATTCACATGACATTCACATGGCATTCACATTCACATATCCGGTGGACGTTTTTGAGATATCCAGCCTGCAAGTGAGGCATTTAACGCAAAACAAACATACGTCTGTCACCATTAGCCAACTTAGATGCAAGTGCTGCTAGATTGAGCTTCCAGCGATTGCCCAGAAATAAAATCAAGATCATTGTGAGGCAGAAATGCAGCACACACAAACACACACATATCACTCAGGAGAGAAAGGGTAATAGTCAGAGGTTCTTCAGAACTGCTCAGATCCTGTGGTTCTTGCTGTGGGACTTGTAGCTCCACAGGGACTTTATTTACCCCGTTTCGCATTATTTACCCAGTTTCGCATTATTTACCCCGTTTCGCATTATTTACCCCGTTTCGCATTATTTACAGTTTCGCATTATTTACACAGTTTCGCATTATTTACCCCGTTTCGCATTATTTACCCCGTTCCGCATTATTCTCGGCAGTCTGAGCAGCTTGGTCAAGTCCAGCGATGCTGAAAACGGCGTGACATTCCGCTCCGGCACCGATGTCACCATGGACCTGGACCCCCCAGCCGTGGGAGTCTCGGTCATTGACAGAGCCATGCAACTGGTAAGCGGGTGTCCGGTGACTATCCCGTTCCCTGCAGCATCAGCACTTTGACAACGGCCTGCAGTAAATGACCTACGCGTCCTTAGCTGACCTTAAAACGCGTTTTAACATTAACAGGAGTAATATATAAATGGTATTTCGCACCTCAAAAGCTTCATTCTGAATATTAAACAGTCCAAACTCAAATTGCAGATTTTCTCGCAATCAGTAACCTCATACCCTGCAGTCTTGCAGATTTTGACCGAGGAGTCAAAGGGTGCAGGTTTCACACGTGGCATCTAGACTCTCACTGGCCAAGCAGAAACCTTATGATCACTCTTCAGGAGGACAAGCCTTGATCCGTCAAACTTTCATCCTTCAGGAGGGCAGCTATGCAAAATGCTGGATAAGAAATGTGTAGTTTTGGTTTTTGCATATGCTTTACTTCACTGATTGATTGAATGATTGAGTTGACTGACTGGGTGAATAATGAATAATGAGGGTGAATAGTGAGAGACAGATAATCTCCTCTGATTGGTTGCAATGGTGTAGGAGGGAGTATGATATCAGGAGGGTATGACTTATTATAGGCAAAGTGCTATTTAAAGGGTGAATGAAGCCAAATTAAATATTTGGGGGTACAAATCCTCCCCATACCCCACCCCAGTTCTCACACCCCTAATTGGATAGTTTGCCTAGACTGTGTGTTAGTCAAGACTGTGTGTTGGTCAAGTGTGCTAGTCTAGGTTTGCCAGTACACTTTACTTATGTAAATATTGACATTTTTGTTCTTTTGACAATTGCACTACCACCTGTCACTTTACCAAGAAAAATATTTAAATTTGAAATATAAATTTTAAATATACGGTACACCATAACCTAGAACGAGCACCTTTACCTCACTGGCCTAGTTTGCAACTGAAAGAATTCTTAAGATAACTTC
>JABFEB020000001.1:45769834-45781501 GCA_019775895.2 Stomatorhinus ivindoensis | reverse complement strand
GGAAGCGGCAGACACGGCAGAACAGCAGCCTGGAAGCATGGACGGCATTGGTGGTGGCGACGTCACATGTTGCAGGGGGTCTTGATACATTGACGTCTCCAGGCAGCACCCCCCGGGAGAATTAGGGGAAATAGTCATACGTCCGAGTGATTTAAAACTGAGATGCCCCCCAAAATTGGTTTTCTTTATTTTTTGTAAGTACTTCAACTTTTGTTTTTGTGTTAAATGCATGTTTGCCCATAGACAGGCAATATGCACTAGACAGACCATCTCTCCAAACTCAGCGCCCACACAGACTCATGAGGGAAGCCAAAACGAGCCGTCAGTCATTCTGGGCATAAGCCCAACGCATCACATAGGTGGTTAAATAAACAAAAAAGGGAATTATCTACAGTGGCCAAGTCAAGATCTGAATCCCATACAAGATCTGTGGTATTCTTTGAAAATGTGTAGTGCCTGACGTGTAGTGTATGCAATATGTACAGATGGAATATTTTTGTGAGAACATTGTTCGGTTTTTGATTTTCTTTCAGGTAGGCACAGTGCCACAGTGGTGAGACTCATACCTGTGGGACCAGGTTTTGGGTCTCTGCCATAACTTGGCTGTGTGGGGAGTTTGCATGTTCTCCCCATGGTACCATGAGGTTTCCGCTGGGTTTTCAGTCTCAAAACACACCAAGGTGAATTGGAGTTGTTAAGTCCATAAGCGTGAATGGTGTGAGTTCCCTGTGTTGGGATGTGGTCCTCAGGGGAAGCAGCTCTCAGCTGAAGCTCCAACTTTTCCAGTCTTATGTACCTCATTGCCACAGGCTCCACAGCTCAGACGTGCAGTAGCAGGGACTGGTACTGCTGCCAGCTCAGCTCCAGTTCCTTCAGCCATATTTCCAGCATGAACTTCCTAGACGGGGCGTCAATAACCCCTACAACATTCATAACTTCACAGATTCCATAGATTCCTGCAGGCATCCAGACTCCAGTTTCTGAAGTCCCAAGGCAGGTCTGACCTTCACACAACACCCGAGACCTCATCCCCTACGTGTAGAATCTGCTGTCTCACCAGTTTCACCAACAAGGCCTACTTTATTAGAGAAAACAAAGACAAGAAATGTCAAGGGAACAAGGCCACCCAAGGAGAAAGCAGGCAGGGAACAAAGTATAGAACTTAAACAACACAGGATAACTTCTAACATTCTGAAACCATGACCCACTAAGGAACTGGAGTAGGACAGGAACATAAATACATAAACCGAACCGGGTAATGATGCAGGAGGAGTGAGAAACAATCAACCAACTAACGCTGGTACTTGGCATCACTGCCCAGTAGCCTGGACCAGAGCCATCGGCAGGGGATGCCAGACAAAGAGACACCCTCTGCTCCATTCAGTACACATTGTTCCCCCCCAGTCGCATGCCGTGAAGCTATTCTTTCCAGCGCAAAGAGGCGTGCCGCAGCTGAGATTTGAGTGGCTACGGGAGTCCGTGGAGCAGGAGTGGTGGGAGCTGAAGCAGCCATGTGGCGAGTTGGTTGGCTGGGAGCAGGAGTGTGTGTCTTATGTGTACCCTGTTCTGTCATCATTTGTCATTAACGTTGTGTAAATGATCAACCTGGTGTGTACCTGCCGGTCCAGCGTCTGACCTCCATGTTTTTTTCCTCCTGTGTTTGGATGGGTTCTCATTGGGTGCCTGTTACAGTCCTGTTCAAGACTAGAATAAAGAGCATGTTTTTTCCTGTCTAGCAAGTCCCCTTGTCCTTCGCTAAGCTTGCAATGCCTTGGTCCGCCCATGCGCTACAATATTATCATGCCTCAGGTATTAAGCACATACGTTGCATACCACAAATACTTGTGTAAATGAGATCTGTAATATGTTGAAATGTCAGTAAATGTAAACGTGTCATGTTCTCGTAAAAGTGTCAAATATAGTCTTCCCCTAATGTGGTGTTTGAAGTGTGTACTGGTGACTTCCCCTTCCCGTGCAGCTGCTGGTACTCTCGCTGCCAGTTACGGTAAATAAACATTACATTTGTGGATTTAAATATTGATTGAGCATGTCTCACAGTGCTGACATTGCAACGATATTTATTTCTCTCCACGCTGAAAATCAGTCAGTACATCCATGCATTTCCAGAGGTTGCATTTTGCACTGAAAATCAGAAAATAACATGGCAAAAACGTATGTGCAAAAGGCATGTCTAAAGAAAGGGCCCTGGGTGTCAGCTAGCTGGACATAGATTATGTCCTCTCAAGATCCAGCAAAAGAAGAATCGCTTTGAACTGTGAGTCCATGGGGGGCAGCATGTGGCTCAGTGGGCTAAGCCTGTGTGCTTGTAATCACAAGGTCAAGTTCAAACCCAGCCTCAGCCTGTCTATGTTGAGGGAGGCACAAAAAGGGATTTCACATGGGGATAAATAAAGGATTGATTATTATTATTATTATTATAATACTTGCACAGACCCTGCATCAGTTTGGTTGCAGGCTTGAATGAGGTTTATCTTTACGAAGGGCTGGAGACTGTAAGCCTTCCACCACCATACTGAAAAAAACTTGTCAGTGGGGTTAATGAAGGGAGAGTATGGTGGGAGGTATTAGAATGAAAAATTGTGGATGTTGATGAAACCAATTTTGGTCCATTGCAAATTAGTGGAAAGATACATTGTAATCTGGGACAATGTATCTGCTCTGCATGCATTTTGTCTGCTGTGATGATGTGTAAGTCTTTCTAAAAATGTGGCCATCCATCCCTGTCCTATGTGTTCGATCCCTGTTTGGCCAGCAGGTGTCGCTGGCCATCCTGTTCCCTCTTTCTTTGTACTAGTGCCTAGTGTGTTTTCCTTTATCCCAGGGCTGCTGCATAGCTCAGTGGGTAGAACATGTGGTACCAAAGCTATAATCCTACAGACATGGAATTGAGGCCAGCCTTTCATTTTTGTGCATTGGATTTCTGGTTTCTAGTATTTTAGTTTTGTTTATGCTATTTGTGTGCAGTTTAATTCTTTTCTGCTTGTGTTCCTAGTCCCTCCTAGTGTTAGCCCTCAGTCATGTCTCAGAATCATAGTGTGTATTTCCCAGTGTGTAATGTTGGTATTTGGGAAAGTTCCCTAGATTCTGTGTGTGCTAATTGTTAGTTAAGTTTCTTCACATGCGGCCTGTTTCTCAGTATTCTGTACTCATTAGGCTAACTGCTAATTGTGTCACATTATAACTGGGAATTGGCTACAAAGTCCAATGTCCAAATAGCACGGGTGTGAAGACACATCAGCTTTTAACACTTGAAAGATGTAGAAAACATACCAGCACACCTTATTTTATTGAGAGCTTATTTCAATTCATGTCAAATTCTTCAAAACATCTCATACCAAAATGTCTTGAAAAATGGGGGTTCCGTTCGTACTCGGTGACATGTTGTTATATTCAACTAATATGGAATGTTCTCTGCCATTTTTCCATTTGCATACATACCCCAGAATTGCAGTCCTCCAACAGTATTGGTAATTGTTATTAGAATTGTCCCAAAATGCACTCTGCCTTTTATGTGGAGGCATGACATATACTGTATGGTAGAGCAGTATGCTGGTGCAAATGTGGAGCACTACTTTCTAACATTATGCAGGTTTCAGGTTTGGGGTGTGTCTGAACTCAGTTTATACCATCTCTCTATTTTCCTGTGGTGTTCCTCTGGCTTTTGTGCTTTTCGACCACAGTCCAAACACATTCAAGTAATGTCAGTTGCACAATGTCAGCCATTACCTGTAGTGGAGGATGAGGGAATTCATCGAATCATTCACCATTTAGCCTATAGAGGTCTCAGTACCAGAATGCAATATGTTGGTAATTCATTATTAAATCAGGCTGTTGTTTCACAGAATAAAAATGTCATTCTGCTAATCTGCAAGTATCATTCATGTCTGAATAAAAAGAAAATATTACTTCATCCTCTGGCATCTCAGATGCACTCTTACAATGCTATATTCAGAGCTATCTGGAGTAAATTTAAAAGCATATGTTGCTTTTTGCAAGATCAATAGATTCGAATGTGTTCTAATGTGGCTGATATATTTTTCTTTTTGTGCATGCACGCATTGCACAGGTCAAAGTCTAACATTCTAAAAATATCTGACAAATTATCATATACAAACGCATCAGCGTTTTTAAACTCACATTACATTTTTAAAGTCTCCTTTATATTTGCTTCTGGTAGACTTGTCTGTAGGCCTGTTGCCTTTAATGCCTCTCCACATTACCATCATGTACCGCCTCATGGTGGCTGCAGCTCACTACTGCCAGCTAATTACGGCCAAGATGACACTTTATGTGCCATTTGCTGTATTTGAAGCGTAGTCTTGGCCAGCACCCCTCCCGACTCTCGGGATTTGCCAAGAATCGGGTGCAGAATCTAGGCTATTCTCGTGAGACTCACAAGACCCATAGGAGTTTGATATAACGTATTAATATTTTATTATTTCTATTTAAAATGTATATAATTACATTATTTATCAGTGGTATCACTGTATTAGGTAACAACTGGTTTGGCACAAGTAACTAAGTTTTGGCATTCCAAATGTTATTCACATTGAATTTCTGTAGTTTTAATACACGATCTTAGTGAACACAAGGTTTTTCAGGAACGCATTAACAGGACTGATATCTAAAAAGTGAAGTACAATGCAAGGTTGGTTCTGTAACCTTTTACGAATATACATCCATAACACTGCACACCTACAAAAAAATTATGGATTATTTGTGATGTTCATTAAGTAATTACAGCAGCCAACGACGACATGCATGATTAATTATGATCTTCAGGGTGCAGCACTCATAAGGACTGCTAGTAAATATCCATCTTCCTTAAGAACATATCCAGTGTAATGTCACAGTGAGCCTATCACAGGAAGCACAGTGTAGATGGTGTCCTGGACAGGACGGCAGTCCATCACAGTGGATACAATCATATGAAATTTAAAGACTCCAATTCATCTAAACAGGCAGCAATAGTGACTGTAATAAAACCCACAACTCTGTGTATATGAGATCAAAATTCTCCATACTGAGCCATTATTCCACCCATACTGGTAGATGGATTTAATTGTTTTCATAATATTGTGAACATATTTAGTTTATTTCACACAATTAAAAACACTTTAACTGCAGACCCCAATATTCAAATTAAGAATTGCAATTATATATCAGATCATTAAAATATTATACTATATTAACTGAATAAAAACCATTAATTATATAATGTATGAGGTTTGTATTACATAATCTGATATAACAAACTTACCAGGGTGCACACTGCTTCACCAATCAATGCCTATCACACAAATTTGATTGGATGTGTCAGCATCTGTGCTTTGGTTTCTTGGATTGGTCGAATGTTTACTAGTTCTGCGCTAAACATTTGCAGATCTAAGACCCATTTATACAGGTGAATTCCAGGATTGGGGCTAGGAAATCTGATTGTGGATCAGCATAGGAGCTCGCTGGTTTTACAATGCTTACATTTCCAACTCTTGCAGTAACCCAAACTTTCGTGATCCATGGGTTGAGAATTGCTGGTTTACAGAATGGCCCGAAGAGCTCTGTTCTATGTCCTGGATCCTATATCCAGATTACACCATTACTTCTGCTAGTTTAACCATTCTATATAATAAACTCTCTGAAAATACGGACTGTTGTGAATTCCAGGGCTTGGTGTTGGTAACCTCTGATATAAAAGCACCGGTTGCATCATTATCGATTAGGTGACAATACAACAATACTAGTTTATGTCTCGACAAGACTTGACAAACGGAAACGACTAGATTACAGACTTCTCTGGGAAGATCGCATCTCTAAGTAATAAGTAATCAGCTATGAAGGTCGGCATATAGGACAGGGGAATCCAGAAAAACTTTGCATCCCACCCAGGCGAGTAGCGTGTGCGAGGGTGGACTGCAGACAGGGCGTGTTCCATGCAGCGCACCACCTTCATTAGGTCCCCGTCTGGCATCTTCATAAACTTCTCCTTCAACATCGTCTCCACTGCGGGACGAAAGAATGTACACGGTGTTAAGAGAGTTGCAACCGCTTTCAACAGCCTCTGTGTCGAAGCTTTGATACCCGAGTTAAGCTCTGAAATTTCAGCGCCAGGTTAAAGGCTGAGTAGCTAAACTTTTTGTACGTGTCAACTTGGATGAATCAACAAAAAAAAAAATCAGTAAACACACTTTGAACTTTAATACGGATTGTTCAAAAGTCACGGTCTCAAAACTCATTTGTTTTATGGCACTGTCATATATTCAAGTGTTAGATATACTGCAATAAAATCTAGTTGGTTTAATGCAGTATTTCAGCCATCTGCGAAGAATGAATTCACTTATAAATTCAATAGGTTTAATTGAATTAAATCAGAAATGCAATGCTAAAATGTCCACAGTTGACCATAGCGAGTCAACTGTCTTTATAATATTGCAGTTAGAAACCAACCCTCATCCTTTAGTGTTAAAGTTGAGATGTATGATCATCTCCAACCAGTGACCTAAAGTACGTGGCGCTGTACTTATGTGAAGTACCTTGATCCAAGTAACCGCTCCCATATTCATCTTTGATTTCCTGTGGTAATTTTGTCCACAATTTCTTAGCACAATTGCGTAAAATGTCAATGTCAGTCACACTGGTTCTGAAAAAGCCCGGTTCAATGCATAGGACTTTAACTCCAAATGGCACCATGTTTCTCCTGATAAGCAAAAAAAAAAAAAAGAAATTAGTTTTTAGGTTGCCCCAGACGCAGATCTGTAGGTTTCTTGTGCTTATACACAACATGGGATTCCTACCGCAGGCTGTCATTGAACGCCTCCACTCCGTACTTGGAGACGCAATATGGTCCACCGAAGGGACTTATCCTCCCGAAGACACTGGCCACGTTCACCACGCGCCCTTTGGCCTTCTTGATGAGTGGAAGCACACTCAGGGTCACGGCGATGACGCCATTTAGATTCACATCCAGCATGGACTTGTAATCCTCAATTGAGAGCCAATCACAGGGCCCCGATGGTATTGAGACACCGGCATTGTTCACCACACCCCACAGGCCTGTAAAGATCACAGACATCCTCAGTAACCATCGGTTGAAGAGATCAGTCGATAAGATGTACGGCTGTAGGTTGACTAGAGTTTACTAGGTTAGCTTGTTGGATTATTTCAGGAAGCAATTACTGAAGCAATTCTGTACATTTACCAGGATCCCTAATAAACCCAGAACCCATTCCTATTAACATGCAGAAAACAAATGGCAATGCAGCTACTCATCTATTTTCTTGATGTAACTGCAGCTCACCTTTACCCCCAACCTTATTCTTGACGAAATCTGCTGCTTTTCTGACGCTTTCGGTTTTGGTGACGTCAAGGTGGACTGTGGCGAGCCTATTGGAGGAGCCCTTCTGTAGGTCCTCCTCCCCCTTTTCCGTGAAGCATGCGGCAATCACGCAGAAGCCCCGCTTGTCCAGATGCCTTGCCAGAAGGTTTCCGAACCCTGAGTCGCAGCCGGTGATATAGACATATTTGTCTGATTTATTAGGAACTGTCTTGCTCTCTCTGTACCACCGATACAGAAAATATAAGGCCGCCAGGCAAAGGATATACAGGAACATTTCTATAAGAAGAATAAAAAAAAACAATTAATCCTTAAAAATCCTTATTTATTTCTATGTAGGCCTACAAGCCACCGCGAGAGGCCGATTCATTAGGATTTGATCTTGACCCAAATGCGGCTGGATTGTAAGAAATGTATTCGTCGATCTGAATCGAAATTAGTTACGTCATAAGAAACAAAAGTCTAGTAATTCAGGTATGTGGCAATTTCCTTTCGGAGGCTTCAGAGCCAAACGTAAAGCGCTAAACTGGAAAGACTTGTCAGGGTTACGAAACCGCAATCTTGTCCAACTTGTATAACAATCATGAAGTTGAAGCTGTGCTGATCAGACCTTTAATGGTGAACTTGCATTTCTCGGCGAGATTCCTGCCACATTTAAGGCGCCATTCAGGACTGACCGGCTTGCTCTTAAACCAATCCAGAATTCATAACATAATCGTTTTTTCATGTAAGAGACATATCACCAATACGTTATTTTACGAGACATTTAACTGTTTAATTGCTGAACCATGATAACAGAGGTTGAGAATTGCACTTTTTACGCGGGGAGAGGGGGTTTACTATAACATGGTCTGTGAATACAATTTACAGATAAAATAAACGAACTTGAAAAAAGTTCGTTTATTTAAAAAAAACAGAAAAAGTTTGCAATTATACAAAAAAACAAACATTTGATAATTTTAGCTTCAGCCTAGCAAGTTACTGTCCAGTCTAACTTAGTAATTATTATAAGTAATCTGCGATCGTTATGGATCGTTAAACACCTGCAAGGGAAAACTAAAGTAGTAAAATTAGTAATTATATTTTACACACAATTTGAAATCAAGTTCAAGTTCACAGGAAGTACAAGTCCTCTGGCGTTTTGCTGCGCTGTTTTTCCACTCTACCTTTATGACTGTGATATCGGGAAGCACAAATAAACAAAAAATGCCGATAATGAGAATCAAGACAAATAGAAACATGCAGCCTATTATGTAACATTAACACCGAGAAACTTGAAGTCTTTTGCGCCGGAGAATCAACAGCTTTTCCTATCAAAATCAACGATTACTCAGTCTGCCCACTGATTTTTTTTAAAGTAATGGTTTATTTGCTAAACACAAAACGCTGAAAGATCAATCGCCTACCTGATCACGGACCGTTGCAGAACTACTGTCACAAATGAACTGACGCTTGAATGAGATTCATGAGCCTCTTTAAGTAAATCTTCCGGAACTCATCAGCCAGTTGTAAGCATACAGCGCCACCTACTGGACTACAATTTCTACCAAACGCATGGCTAAGAAATATTCAGTAGTACTCATCTTACGCTCAGTAGTTGATTTGAGCACATTTCTATTGTATTTGTCTGCTGCCTTTGGGTAAGCAACTCCTCCAAAATAGATCTTAGATTTATGTAGCCTAAGTTCCTGGCTATGCACTCCGTTTGTAGACCGGGACTTACGTGACACGTATATTGCTCACATATAATAATTTTCCGATAATTAAAAAAAAGCGTTTGCGTAGGTGCTTTTAACTATTCTATTATAGTATTATTATTTCATTAATATCCTACCCTTACCCACGATTGCAGACTTTTACTCTGGGATGTTTATTTTTGCCTTTGGTTAATAATTACAGAAAAACGATTTTGCCATGCGTCAAAGTCCTCGTGGATATGCGGATGGAGTACATCAGCTCTGGGTCAGTACTTTTTATTAGTAAGCTGCATTTTTATGCACATGTAAGATACACACCACCATTTAAAAAAAAGATTTTAAGATAAGACTTAATAATTGGGTTGAATACAGTAAACAGTACATATAGGCCTATATGGAAATTATGAAGTACATGGAACAAATTGATGCTTGAACCTAATTTTATGTATAAGTGTATTTGAACCCCAGTCTCCCCCCTTTCTCTATGTGCCTATTTGGGATGGTCGGGAGATTTATGGGTCAGAAATCCATCCCACCCCCCAATGCCCCAAGCCCCCTTGTTTGCAGACACATAGTCTGTGTTTCAGTGCTGGAAGTTGAATAACAGGTGAACTGTGAATGTTTGTCTCAGTTTTAGTAATATTACTCAATCCACACATTTATAAGATTTTTTTTTCATTGAACATGGAAGGGAAACATTGATTTTTCCTAGAGTAAGGAACGGCTGATTTTTACATTATCATTTATTAATCAGCTCTCCGGCACTGCATACTTCATGTTTAAAAGATTTATAATTATTGCTGGGATTAAGTGCGGATGATAAGCATTAGGTCAATAGCCTTCAGGTCGTTAAACCCTTCCTGCTACACTCATTGTGATAGAAGTGATTAGCTCAGTTTGCATCTGATGTTTTGTAAGACAGGTTGGCAATTATATTCAGAAACCTGGATGATCATGAAAGATGACATTTAATAAATATATGTGATCTATTTACCATTTTACCAGCTTTTTGCTCCAATTTACAAGGTTTTAAAGGATTCAACAGCAATAGGCCATCTTATGCACTTGCTTGTAATTTTGTAATAAATTTATTTCTTAATTTTTAGTATGGAGTAGTACAGCTCACGTGACTAGAGGCCTGATCTGCATCACATCCATTCGGCTCCTGTGAAGGTCTTTCCTCAGTTTTGAACACTCCTCTCTCTTATCATGGGGGGTGCATAGGGGAGGTGGGGGCCCAGCACTTCACAGGGGCCCTTGAATATATGAAATTACAACATTGGTGGTGCTGGAGGGGGGGGGCACAGTGACACTGCCTTTTTAAGCCATTACCCAGTCTTCCTTCATTACAAAAACCTTGATATGACTCTGGGTTTGTTTGTATGGATTTTTGATGGCTGGATATTTATCTTAAGGCCCATAAGTTTACACTTCCTTTCTATAAATAGCATAGATTTTTACCATACATGCTGCTGCAAGCTTGTCAGTTGTTAGGACAGCAAGGGCTGGATGGACTGGTTCTAACTGGATTATTATCATTCTTGATGCGTCAGGGGAAATAACAAGGAGGTCATTGTTATTTTGTGCTCGTGACCAAATACATGATACAGAGAATTGCTGCCATTGGGAATAAATTACTGTGTCCACTATATCTCCTTTATGTTGCTGTCAAGCCTTCAAGCCTGTCTGCTTTGTTGGCATCAGTCCGTCTGCTCATTGCCAGAGCTCTAACATGGAAATTGTCTTCCAGTGAGCTGAGGGTTAAGGGCCTTGCTCAAGGACTCGCAGACATGCTGAGGCTGGGTTTGAACCAGCGACCTTCTGATTGACATCAAATTGACACAAGACAGCAGGGGTGAGTTTATGGTTAAAGTCTCTCAGGCATGTAGCAACATAGTAAATGCACGCAATACAGTGCAGGCAAGTAAACGTACTGCAGAAAAATTGCCAGGAGTCAGTACACAAAACGCACAATGCGCCATTAGAATGCTGACACAAGTAGGATCCTGAAAATATGGAATGTGTCATAAATTTGCAAATAGTGAGGAGCCCAAGAAAGGAAGATTTAAGACTATGAGAGAGCTGATAGGACAGAAGGTCTGAGAAGATGAAAGCAACTTTTGGAAAAATATATAGTGAAAAACAAAAATAATAATAATCCTTAACAATAATCCTTTCTGAACTGTTTAATATTAATAATCCTTTCATTTTCTGTGATCAGTTGTCCTTTTCAGCGTTGTGGGTGTTCACACCCTATCCCAGAGACTTTGGGTACAAGGCAGGGAACATCCCATCAAAGGGCAGACTCACACACCAACCATCACAGGGCAGAATCACACACCAACCATCACAGAGCAGAATCACACAATTCCATTCACAATTTTGTAACTCCAGTTAGTCTCAGCATGTTTTTGGACTGTGGGGGGACCTGGAATACCCAGAGGAGACCCCACACCGACAAGGGGAGAACATGCAAACTTCACACACAAGGAATCCTAGAGGAGACTTGAACCCAAGTTCCAGAGGTATGAGGCAACAGTGCTAATCAGAGGTGGAGATTTCAGGTCCAGAAAGTAAAAATCCAAACCAGGATTTTGTTCCAACCAACCAGCTGAGTAT
>JABFEB020000001.1:45697209-45763597 GCA_019775895.2 Stomatorhinus ivindoensis | reverse complement strand
GGAGCAGGTGTGGCTCATCAGAAGTCAGGTAGGATAGAAAACCTACTGGATAGTAGCTCTCCAGGACCGGAGTTGGTGACCCCTGATCTAATGGGTCTTTTAGGTTCTACAGTCTATATCACTAAATGGAGCTTTATATACCAATTTGAATGGAGTATAATGTATAAATCAGTCACACTATTCTTGCTCTTTCTGTAGAGTGTAGAATATTCAGGCTGTTTGTGTTTTCACAGGTACGACAGAAACCTTGCTAAGGCTCAGAACTGGGGCATCAAAAAGGGGACGATTGTTGGTGTGTTTCAGGGCTATCTCTGGTGCATCATCTTCCTCTGCTACGCCTTGGCTTTCTGGTATGGCTCCAAACTGGTCATTGACACCAAGGAGCTGTCTCCCGGGAGCCTGATCCAGGTACAACGCCTGCTGCACACGTCATGCTGGTGTGTGCTCCAGCCTCTCCTCTCTGATTGCCCTTGCAGCGCTCCTGGGCCTCGTTAAAGGCTACCAGGTCCTTCTGTTTAAGCTCCCGTTGAGAAAACACACGATGAATCTGCAACACATTACACTGGAAATGAAATCTACTTTACTTATTACATTATGAGATTCCTTTGGCCATTTTTGTAGACTTTCCCACCAAATTAGGTGTTGAACTGTTTTGTGTCTTATTTCTATGTCGAGATTTTACTCATATATCTCAATATGTCTTATGTTTATATGTCTTACATATTTATATTTTATTAATACCTTTTATTTTACACTATGACTAATGAGAAATGATATTTCATCTCAGTGTTTGACCTGTGAATCATAGAGCTGAGATGACTGTGAAGTGACATAGACTTAATGCTGCACCTCTGTATGTCTAGGTGTTTTTCGGAATCCTTATGGCAGCCATGAACCTGGGCCAGGCCTCACCATGCCTGGAAGCTTTTGCCTCTGGGCGAGCTGCTGCTAAGACTATTTTTGACACTATTGACCGGGTAAGAGACTCTCAAGAACTCAGCTATAGACGATACACTGATTATAGGCAACTAAATATTTCAATGAAAGGCAATGAATAATCTTTCATCTATGTTTCTCCTTGGGTTAATATTTAGGAACCAGAAATCGACTGCTTCTCAGAGGAGGGCCACAGGTTAGATAAAGTGAGAGGAGATATTGAATTTCACGGTGTTACATTCCACTACCCCTCCCGGCCAGAGGTAAAGGTATGTTTCCTGCCCCTCAAAATCTGTAAGTGCATATTTGCATTTTCATTATTTTACTCAAAGGTAGTAAAAGGTGACTGGAAAATTTGCTTTGCATTTTTTTTTAAGATTTTGGACAAGCTGACCATTCATGTGAAGTACGGGGAGACCACTGCATTTGTTGGGCCAAGTGGTTCTGGAAAAAGCACCGCAGTGCAGCTTATTCAGAGATTTTACAACCCAGGTGAAGGAATGGTAATAATCAGAGGCTTTTGTCAATTCCAATTTGCCCTTTGAGATATATACTTTATATATACTTATATATACTTTACTGAGTACTGTTAGCAGTCACAGTCATATGCCGCATGATGACATTTTTGTCAATGACAGACCACGTATATGACAGTGGTACCTTAAAATTATAATAGAGCGGAAAGCTGTCATGATTTTGTAGAGCAACACATTACTCACCTGTTTTAGCACATACAATTATGTACAGTTCAAAATACTTGATATTAATAGTAAACAACTGTTACTGATTTATGTATTTACTATACTGTACTTTTTAGCATTATTTTAAAGTGTACTCTTTCTGCTTATATGAAAGTACTTAAACAGAGTATGCCAGGTTATGCATAGTAAGTATACTCTGCGATGCTCACACAATGACAAAATCAACTAAAGACACATTTCTCAGAACATTTCACATTTCTCCCCGTCATTAAACGACGCATGACTGTATCTAACTTCTCAGCACCATTTTAATCAGACAACTGTGTGATATTATGCTCTGCGGTTTGACTGCCTCTTAGGTGACATTGGACGGCCATGACATCCAGGGACTGAACATCCAGTGGCTTCGATCCCTAATTGGGATCGTGGAGCAGGAGCCCGTGCTGTTTGCCACGACCATCGCTGAGAACATCCGCTACGGCCGGCCGGACGTCTCCATGGAGGACGTCGTGAAAGCGGCCAAGGAGGCCAACGCCTACAACTTCATCATGGATTTACCGCAGGTACTGTGAGCATCCTGAGGATGGTGGTCTTCGATCGAATGCTTTCACGCCACTGACCGTGACGACCTTGCGACATCAGAAATTCGAGACCCTGGTGGGAGAGGGCGGTGGTCACATGAGCGGCGGCCAGAAGCAGAGGATCGCCATCGCTCGAGCTCTGGTCCGGAACCCCAGGATCCTGCTGCTGGACATGGCTACATCGGCCCTGGACAACGAGAGCGAGGCCGTGGTGCAGGAGGCCCTGGATAAAGTGAGTGCTGCTCAGGCAAATAAGGAAACGTAGACAAGCATCAACGCAGAGTGTCATTTTGTAGCAGCAAGAGGGATTCTCTAGTTTCCTTGCCCATGAATCTCTCATTGCTAGGCTCGGTTGGGTAGGACAACCATCAGCATTGCCCACCGGCTGTCAACCATTCGCAATGCCAACGTCATCATTGGGTTTGAACATGGAAGAGCCGTTGAGAGAGGCACCCATACTGAGCTTCTCACCAAAATGGGCATCTACTACACTCTGGTCATGCTACAGAACCAGGGCAGTGATGTGACCAGTAACGTGGTAAAGCAAAGTAGGTGTATTATTGTTTATTTTTCATATGATCTCTTATTCGCAGGGTCAGCTTTAGCTTAAGGCAGAATAGGCAGTTGCTGAATTACCTGCAATGTGGAGAAAGTGAAATTATCGGACGTTTTGTTGATGGGGAGGTATCCCACATAGAGCTTTACCTAGGGCCACTGATAAAGTATAGCCAGCCCTGCTCATTCGCATTACAAGTTGCAAGTCATTCTCATATCAATTTCCAGCTCCTGACAAAGAAAGCAAAGAGGCCCCATGCATTGAAAGAGCGGGCAGTTCCAGAAGGACATCCTATGAATCGTCATTAAGGTGAAGACTAAATGTCATTAATCAGTCTTTAAATGGATAGATGAGAACGAACGAACGAAGTAAATGCATCAAAAGTCATTAAAAACAAACAAAAACGGTACACAATAAAATATTCATATGTAGACTTTCAGTTTAAGCACCGGTGACGTTCTTCTGTGTTCTTTGAAGGGCATCTCTACGTCTGAGATCTGAATCTCGCATCTCCAGCGAGTTCATTCCTGATGCAATACGAGAAACGATCAAAGTCAAACCTGATTTCAGCAACCACACAGATCGTGAAACTGAAAAGAGAGAGGTGATATATGTCTCAAGAACCACCAAATTTTATATTGATTTCAACACAAGTGTTTGGACAAGCCTAATATTGCATGCAGCTTTATTACAGTATTTGAAGAGAATTAACCCTGAGGTGGACATCACATTTATTGCAGTGGAAATGCACACAGAATGCCATAAAACAGACTAGGTTTCTCAGCAGGTGAATGGACTATGCTCTTTGGACCTTGTCTAATTGACAGGCTCTGCTTTCACGTAATCCCTCTTACCACTTTCATCTTAACAGTTTGTCAGATGCAGCACATCTCTTACCTATAGAGAACCATTGAAAGAATATGCTTTAGTTACTGTGACAGTTGTGTAGAACATGCAATCAACCATAACACTGCGAATTGTGAATAAATGCTGAAATGGGGCATTTGCATATGAATGGATTACTAATAATTGCAATTATACGACTGAATCTGTTTTTCATACGTAATATAGCATAGTTGTTTTCTGTGTTTTAACACTGTGTTAATAAGCAGGACTCAGAGGAGCTTGTGGAAGTGGCACCGGTGGCCCGGATTCTGATGTACAACCGACCCGAATGGCCCTACATGCTTCTGGGCTCACTGGGGGCAGCAGTGAATGGATCAGTCAATCCCATCTATGCCATTTTATTCAGCCAGATCCTAGGGGTGAGAAATCTGAGAATGGCCATCTGCTTTCGGTGTGCTTTCTGCTTCAAGAGATCAAGAAACTCCTGTCTTTGTTCCTTACATGCAGGCATTTTCCGTGACGGACCTGGATCAGCAGAGGTCCCAGATCAACAGTATTTGCATATTGTTTATCATCGTAGCAGTCACAAGTTTCTTCTCCCAGTTTCTACAGGTATGCAAGCTTCTTGTAAAGCCCGCGTTGTTTCCACGTTCTTACTGCTGTAACTATATCGATGCACTGCCTGTAAAAACAAGTGACCCAAATGCCCGGAGGAAGTATGGGAATTGGTCTTCCTGTTTTGTTTAAGGGCTACTCCTTTGGGAAATCTGGGGAACTTCTGACACGAAGGCTGAGGAGGATGGGATTCCAGGCCATGCTGAAGCAAGAGATCGGCTGGTTCGACGACCCGAGAAACAGCCCTGGAGCTCTTACCACAAGGCTGGCAACGGATGCTTCCATGGTTCAAGGGGTGAGATACTCTCCGAGATATACAGATGCAATGCTGGCAATTCCTTAGCTACTCTCCTTGGATGATTCACAGCTTGCTTTGTCCCTTCTCAGGCCACTGGGTCACAGATCGGAATGATTGTCAATTC
The DNA here is from genome assembly GCA_019775895.2 of Stomatorhinus ivindoensis. Lineage (NCBI taxonomy): Eukaryota > Metazoa > Chordata > Actinopteri > Osteoglossiformes > Mormyridae > Stomatorhinus > Stomatorhinus ivindoensis. Next base: position 45,758,940 of record JABFEB020000001.1, on the reverse strand, counting down.
CCTGACTAGCATCGGAGCGTCTCTTATCATAGCATTTTACTTTAGCTGGAAGCTAAGCCTTCTGGTGGTCTGCTTTTTGCCACTTATCGGACTGTCAGGGGCCTTCCAGGCAAAAACGCTGACAGGCTTCGCAAATGAGGACAAGGAAGCCCTGGAGGCAGCGGGGCGGGTATGTTAATTTGTTATTGCACTCCGGTTTCATCACCTTACATGCTATTTGCCCCTAAAAGTACTAAATTGTCACCACTCTCCTGTATTCGGTCTCTGTCCTGCACAGGTTTCCAGTGAGGCGTTAGCTAACATCAGGACCATCGCAGGGCTAGCTAAGGAGAGCATGTTTGTCGATTTGTACGAGAAGCAACTGGGGGCTCCATATCAAGCTGCCAAAAAGAAGGCCACAGTTTATGGGATGTGCTTCGCATTCGCACAGTGTGTCGTATTTATGACATATGCGGCCTCCTTTCGATATGGGGGCTATCTGGTCAACAATGAAGGACTACATTATATGTTAGTTTTCAGGTATGACATGCACATTAAAAGATCAACATTCGTCAATATAAGCATTAAAATGCTCATATACCTAAATCTGAATGGTTGTTAATCCAGAGAAGGTCTCAGTTTTGAGGCTTCCATGAGTTCAGTTTGTCCATCCATCCAGTTTCTGACCAGTTGTTCGGGACACGGTCCCAGTACGTCCCGGGACGCATAGGGCAGGAGGCACTCGAGTGTGAAACGTACTGGAGATGATGGTAAGATTGCATCGACGACCCAGCATGCATCACTCTGTGTCTCTGTGCCAACCCCCGCAGGGTAATATCTGCTGTAGTGATCAGCGGCACAGCCCTGGGGAGGGCATCCTCCTTCACCCCCGACTACGCTAAAGCCAAAGTTGCAGCTGCCCAGCTCTTCAAGCTGCTTGACAGAGTCCCACAAATCAGCCAGGTTGGGGGGCAGAAATGGGTGAGACACTGACCGGCCCCCTAACCACATACACGCATGGGTTGCTCTTCTCATGGAATTGCTTCGGAATACCGTTTCAACACTTTTAGCCATAATAAGCCACAAGGGTACAAATTACCATGGCAGTACTAACTATTGTGAGCGTTAAGTAGTGGCTTATGATTAACAAATAAAAAATTTAAAACAAAACACAAAAGAAAAACAACTTGGCGTATGATGGCAATCTGCTATCTATCGTAGCAATACTTTGCTGAAGAAATGAGAATGTACTACCCATGTGGAAGTGCATTTTACAGCAATACTTTATATATTACAGTCGTATGATGTAAAATATTCGACCCGAGGCTGTGGTCTATAATTAGTAAACATGAATCTCGCTTGTTTTAAAGGAAGGATTTAAAGGGGAGATAGAGTTCGTCGATTGCAGATTTACATACCCTTCAAGGCCAGACATCCAGGTGTTAAATGGGCTTGTTGTGTCAGTGAAGCCAGGCCAGACCTTGGCCTTCGTCGGCTGCAGTGGTTGTGGTAAGAGCACCAGCATCCAGCTGTTGCAGAGGTTCTATGACCCGGATGAAGGCAGAGTGGTGAGCCACGGTTTTGCTCTCTCATATTTCATTGGTTGCCATTTTCATTTACGTGCTGAAGTGAACCAATCATCTGCATCTGCCTCACCGATAGGAAATTCTCTATAGGATAACAACTACCAGCGAGACAAGGAGCTGAAGAATCCTGGGCAACTTAATCACTGCCAGATATGGACCTCATGGTGTTGCAGTAACACTATTCATTATATTTTCATGTTGAATTACACTCTCTTTTTTAGTTGATAGATGGTTATCCAACGGGGAATATCAGTGTGCCGTTCCTAAGATCCCAGATTGGTATCGTCTCCCAAGAGCCCGTGCTATTTGACTGTAGTATAGGTGAAAATATCCAGTATGGAGACAACAGTCGAACAGTTGGCATGGATGAGGTCATCGCTGCTGCACAGAAAGCCTATTTGCATGACTTTGTTATGTCGTTGCCAGATGTAAGTAAACAACCAGAATTCCTTAATCATATACAGTGCTCACAGAAAGTCTTGGGATGTTTGCTTAATTCAGTAAACATATTGCAAATTTACTGGTTTCATAACAAAAATCATTACTTTATTCATTTGATTAAAAATAACATATATCACGATAAAAGCAACCAGTATAATCAGATTTAATCAGATTTAAGTAAAACGTTTATTTTAAGTAGTAATAATTAATAGTAGTAATATATTGTTCTAAAATTAGCTGTTCTAAGTTAAAAAAAATATTATTGATCAAGCAGTGTCACTGGGTGCATTTTAATTAGCAACAGTGTTGCAGTAACATAAAACACCAAACAGTATTTCCCTTTGTGAGCCAATGGCTACAATTCCACTTTATAGCAAAATGGCAAGAACAGAACTGAATGACTCGGTCAAAAAAGCATGTCATTTAATAAAACGAAAATGCCTGTGCAGAAGATATGTGCAGATGTGTTAGATACTGCTTGTCGATGGACTTATGAAACCATTAAATTTGCAACATATTTACAGAATTAAGCAAGCATCTCAAGACTTTCTGTGAGCACTGTATCAGTGTAGCTGCTACTAATTGCAAAATCATTATCTTGGGCTACATTTTTATCCCTGATTAAATTTGTCCACTTTTCCTCGGCAGAAATATGAGACGCAGGTTGGTGCCCAGGGCTCCCAGCTGTCCCGGGGGCAGAAGCAGTGCATCGCCATTGCCCGGGCCATTGTCAGAAACCCAAAGATCTTGCTGCTGGATGAAGCCACGTCAGCCCTGGATACAGAGAGCGAGAAGGTCACTTACTATCATGGTCTTAAGCCGAGGTGAAGATTTCAGGTCCAGAGAGTACAAATCCAGACCAAGGTTTTGTTTCAACCAACCAGTAGTGTACTCTGTGACTGTGACTCTTTATACTCAATTGATTGGTTGAAACAAAATCTTGGTCTGGATTTGTACCCTCTGGACCTGAAATCTCCACTTCTGGTCTTAAGTATTTTCCTTAAAAAGATACATAGATATTGGTTTAGATCAGTTGATTTCTCTCCAAGCTGTGAACTCAACAGCAACTTCATATGAAGAGCAATTTTGCTAAAAATGTACGTCACAGTATTTTACTGTTATAAACTATAAGCAGCAGACACTGCAATCTAACATGACATGTATGACTCATAAACATTTCAGTTTATATTATTCAACATGATATTACTGGTTTATTTATTTATTGATAACTTCCTCGGAGGGGTAATTCCATGCAAAGGTCCACTTGTTGCCACATCCATAATGCTGATAAAATGCTGCGTATTTCTCACATGTAAATTAATCATTAATATGTTTTGATGACCTGTCTATCTTCAACTGAAGAGGTTACATGAAAAGGTATGCAAAGTGACTCATTGACGCTAAGTTTGTCCAAGCTCTAAGGTGTTTTGCTTCTTAATTTGCGTCTGAATGTCACATCCATAATGACTGAATTCACATTGAGACTGAGACCAGAGTCTTTAGTTTCTCACTCATTACCTTACTGCCATAACCAAAATTCGATCGGTGTTATGCATACCTGACGAGAACTGTATGCACCTTGTTTCTGTTTTTGTCTAATAAACTGCTGATTATAGCTGTCAAGTAATGCATCCCCTGTGTTTCAGACAAAATTATGAACCGGTAACATAATCTGAACGTCTTTTAAAAGAAACGTTAAAGGTATATGGCAGAATTGATGGTAGCTAAGCCAAAAGAACCTCAAATATGAGCTGGTGGCACCATTTGATACCAAGGTATATGAATAACAATGACAACCACAACAATATTATTATTATTATTATTATTATTATTATTATACAAGGGGATATATTATTCGGCAACCCGCAATTTTATAGCTGCCAAGATTTTCATCTGCCCTTTTTGCTGAAGTGCGCTCAGTTCTCGGCATGCATGCGAAAGTCGGCATAACACCGGCTGTATGTTATATTTACATTTGATTGAGCTACATTACATTGATGAGCATTACATTACATTGATGAGCTAATCCGTTATGCAGCATAGCGGTGGCGTCGCTAAATTTCCCCGCGGTGCGTCACTGACCACGAATCACACAGCGTGCTTACAGATCTGGCTGTGACCGGTGATCCCTTTCCCTCCGCAGGAGGTGCAGGCTGCTCTGGACGAAGCCAGACGGGGTCGCACCTGTATGGTCATAGCGCACAGGCTGTCCACCATCCAAAACGCCGATATCATAGCTGTCATGTCCCAGGGGGTTGTGATCGAGAAAGGCACGCATGAAGAGCTGATGGCCAAGAAAGCTGCGTATTACAAACTGGTCACTACAGGGGCACCTATCAGTTGAGACAGAAATACAGTAATTATATTTTATATTTATTCACAGGTGAGTTTCAGGATTGCCAATTCTCCCGCATATGACACTCACGTGTTCAGAGGGTCAAAGACACGCAAGAAATGTTAGGGTAAATCTATTATAAACCTAAAATTAGCTACATTGAAAACGCTGGGGGTAGATTGCAAACCCTGAAGACTGTAATGCGAATTGAAAATCTCACTCCAGCCAGCTGACCAAAGTTGGCAACCCTGTGAGTCTACGCATTCACGTATATGTCATAGTTTTATTACCTTGTAAATAGTCTTTAGGGTTTGCAAACTACCCCCAATGCTTTTGATATAGCTATTTTTAGGTTCATAATGGAAAATTTTAGATTTGCCATGAGATTTCTTGCGTGAGCCTCAGAGTCAGAAAGCATGAGTGTCACGCCAAATGTGTGAGATTTGGCAACCTAGTTTGATGTTTTTCTTCATAGCAAATTGCATCAAGTATTCAGATGTGGAAAAGCAACTATACAAGGCTGAGCGCAATATACAACATAAGGATGAGTGACAGGGACTTTTAATATTAAGTTTTATAAGTTTTAGAACACCACACCAACAGCCCCCACGCACAGTATCAAACTGTGACGTCTCAGCTCGTCACAAAAATTCGCACTCAAAAAGGGAGTTTTGTCCTACACTCCACCGCCATCTATTGTTCAAATGATAATTACAAAGCTACCCAAATAAAGGGTAGTATATGTAAAATCATTACCCAGCATAATGTGACTAAATACACACATGGACAAAAATATTGGGACTCACTGTTTAGTAATTGAATTCAAGTGTTTCATTCAGACCCATTGCCACAGGTGTGGCAATGATAATGGTGTGGGGTTGTTTTTCAGGGGTTGGGCTGGGGCCCTTAGTTCCAGTGGAGAGAACTCTTAATGCATCAACATACCAAGACATTTTGGATAATTCTGTGCTTCCAACTTTCTGTCGTTTTCTGTTCCTGCATGACTGTGCCCCAGTGCACAAAGCAAGGGTCCAAATAAACATGATTAGGTGAGTTTCGTGTGGAAGAACTTAGAGCCCTGAAGTCAACCCCATAAAACGCCTTTGGGATGAACTGGAACAGAGACTGCAAGTCAGGCCTTCATGTCCAACATCAGTGTCTGACCTCACAAATGCTCTTCTGGATGAATGGGCAAAAATTCCCACAAACACGTTCCATAAACTTGTGGAAAGCCTTCACAGAAGAGTGGCAGCTGTACAATTGGATGTCATGAAAAGCTCATGCATGTGTAATGGCTAGGTATCCCAAAAGCTTTGTCTATTTAGTTTGTATTATGGTATGTAGCAGACCGAGACATCACGGTGGGAGGAACAAGAGAACATGAAACATCTATCTTCTATACCCGCTTATCCTACTGGGTTGCAGGGGGTCCAGAGCCTATCCCGGAAGCAATGGGCATGAGGCAGGGAACAACCCTGGACGGGGGGCCAGCCCATCACAGGGCACACCCACAAACCATTCACTCAGACAGGTACACCTACGAGCAATTTAGTAACTCCAATCAGCCTCAGCATGTCTTTGGACTGTGGGGGGAAACTGGAGTACCTGGAGGAAACTCCACGACGACACAGGGAGAACATGCAAACTCCACACACATGGAACCCAGGTGCCAGAGGTGTGAGGAAACAGTGCTAACCACTGCATCACCATGCCACCCAACATGAAACAGTTTCAAGTAATAATCCTTACTAGAACTAAACACAAGTATCACCCCGACACACATAACATGGAAATGTAGGGAGGTCTGTCACCAAACAGTAAGACACAATACAAAGGGACAGGCAAAGATCATACACAAACATGGGTAAGGGCACACATGACAATCGGGTACACAGCACAGCTATCTAAATAACACAGGCAAGGGCTGTTTACAAATAGAGTGGAGCATGCTGGGAGATGAAAATGGGCTCTGCTATATATACAGCTCTGGAAAAAATTAAGATAACACTCCACATTTTAAAAAAAATCTCCATTTTTAAATCCTGGTTCTACTGGAAAAAGGCTACATTGCAGGCTGCTTCCAGGTTCACGATTTCTAAGACAGCAGTGCACAAGAACAAGGTCAAGTTTGAGACACTGGGAGTGACCAAAAACCAGGCAGGTAAAGGGCCGGACCAACTATTTCAATAGCAGAGGTGACCGTCATCTTATCCGACAGTTTCTCGTCAACCAAAGGATGACCGCAAGTGACCTTCAAAAGGAATGGGAAACATTAAGTGCAGGTGTGAAGTGCACTGCTAGGACAGTTCATATCAGGCTCCTAGAAGCAAGACTGAAGCCCCATAAAGAAAGGAAGAAGCTCTTCATTAATGAGAAACAGAGAAGAATCAGGTTGCAGGTTGCAAAAGAAAATATATTATTCACAGATGCCTACCCATAAATTAAAAAATGAGTGAAACAAAAAATTGTGCTGAGGTACTGTGGTCTCTTAATTTTTACCAGAGCTGTACATCAAGATTGGTCCCTGTCCTGCCCCTTTGGTATGTCTGTTCCCTCTTTGCCCAGCAGATGTCGCTGGTCATCCCGTGTCCTTAACTTCTAGTGTTTCCATGTCCCCTTGTAATTTTGTGTTTTCTTGGTTCATCATGTATTTCAGTTAGAGTTCCTTGTTCCCTGTTTGTAGAATGTTCAGGATCAGAGATTCGGGGTAGGACCAGACGAGACAAAGTGAGACAACAGCGGAACCAGGTGAATTAAACAGACTGGACAAGGACACTAATGGCACTGCCATAAAGAACAGAGCTGTACCCGAGCCAAACTGTGAACCGTGAAAAGTATGTGAACCATAGCCAAGCCGTATCCGAGCCAGAACCACACTGACCTGGTCCTGCTTACTAGCGTGGCTGAAAGGGTGACCAAACCTAGGTGGCTGCGTCGTTGCCTGATTAGTCGAAATGCAGAGAGATACCGGTGTTCTGTGCGTGGATTTTCTGAAAGAAAAAGTATACTATATTTGGTATTACTCATTATTTTTCTGGAGTACAGATTTTCCTTCTGAAATGTCCCTGGTGACAGTGCAGAGTATACTTTCATCAGAAATAAGTGGCTGAGTGTGAGCACTTCTTTAAGGTCGTCTGCGATTCTTGTAATTGGTCTACTGTTCACGATATCCTCGAGTTCACGAAACAATGTCTGAAGGCTTCCATCATCACAGTGCTGCTGTTGCAGTGGCGGATTAAGTATCTTTCTCACAGTCCTTATCTGTCTTTCCCAGACACCCCCCCCCCAAAAAACGTGTACCTGCTGGGAGAGTTAAAAATCCATGTACCTCCTTCCTGCAGCATTGTTTTAGAAATCTTGGACTTATTCCAAGTCTTGATTGATTCACACATCTCACATTCAGCTCCCACTAGATTTGTACCGTTATCTCATTTTATGACAGGTACTTGTTTTCTCCTAGCAACGAACCTTCTGACTGAATTAATGCATGAGTCAGTCTTAAGGGAGTGAGCAACTTCCATGTGTGTCGCTCTGATAGTGAAACAGGTAAAGAGAACCCCATATCGTTTCTCCAAACTGTGACCACACTTAACTTCAAAGGGACCAAAATAGTCAACTCTTACAGCAGTAAATAGTGGGTTGTCTGGCATCAACCAATCTGCAGGTAAAGTTTGCCATTTTTCATTCGCATGATCTTGCTGAAATCTTCCTGCATGTGATGCACTTAGACAATATCTTTCAATTAGCAGAGGTCCAAAATCGCGGTCTCAGATTAGATAGCACAAAATTTCTTCTAATGTGTCCTACTTCCTTGTGAATATGTCCGAGTGTTAAAGTACACAGATGGTGAACCTTAGGAAGAATCATCGGCAGGTAAAGCAGAATATTTCAGTCTTCCACCAACTCTTTAAGTTCCATCATGAATAACAGGACCAAGCTTGATTATATAACTAAATAAGCTTGCTGAGTGAAGCCATGTTCAAATCTGCAGTACTTACAGTCCTTGACTTTTCATTTCCACGTCGTCAGTCAGCATTTCTGGTGACAATTTGGGGAAGGTTAGCCAGTATTTGTCTTCTTCTCTCAAGTAATCTGGTCCACGAATCCAAGAAAACTCTCTGTGTTCATGTCGCTTGAAGCAAATCCAGCTGGGTTCAACTGTTAAAATATTTCCACTGACTTGATTGGTATTTTCTCTGACAAAGGTCTAATTCTGAGTTTGCAACAAAGGTCTAATTCTGTCACTGGCGATGTACCTCAGCACAGTAGTACTGTCCGACCAAAACATACCTTCAGTTGCATCTGCAGCTCCTTTCTCCTTAATTTGTCCATCTTTACAGCAACAGCAGCTGCTGTCAGTTCCAGTCATGGAATGGTGATCTGCTTTAAGGGTGAAACCATATACATGCCCATAATGAATGAAGTATGAACTTCTCTCCTTTCGTTGACAACATGTTGGTAACCACCCAGTAACCTTCCTTGCTTGCGTTAGCAAAATGACGCAGTTCTGACATCACAACTGTTCCACAACCAAGTGGCTTGACACATCGATCAACAGAGAAGCTGCATAAGATCAGAAATTCACATCCCCCATTTGTAGGCTAGTTCAGCAGGAATAGTCTCATCCCATGACAATTTCCTTCCTCATAGGTCACGTGAAATCACCTTTGCTGGAAGAGTTATAGGAGACACATATGGAGTAATGTGTCATGAGTAAAAATCAAATCTTTTACATTTTTGCTGTCTTTGTTTTGGGAATGGAGGCAAAGAGGTACCTTGCTGTTACTTATCCACTCTGTGAGGGGAATCCCTCTACTTTCAGTTCACACCAGTGTAAGACAGTCATCCATGTCGAAATGGCTCAGCACTGCACTTACAGCAAAAGCTGAAAGTGTGTCTCTGGCTTCCTTAGCTATCTTCCTTAGTGCGTAGTTGGCACAGCTAGGAGAAGATGTGACACCAAACACAAGTACCACCATCTTGTCGTCTTTCAAGTGTTTGCTGTGGTCTCAATTGGGCCACCACAGAAAATGTAAAATATCAATGTCCTCCTGGGGTACCTTAACTTTATGATACATGGCCTCTATATAAGACTTTAAGGCAACACGTTCAGGGCTGAACCTTGTTAACGCGCCACACAATGTATTTGTGAGGTCGAGACCTTGTAGCAGTTCTGAGTTTAAAGATTTGCTTTGATGTTCATCAAGTTTTTTAGCTGCGAAGCCTTTATTGAGCAAGTCAACCATAAAGGCTTGATATTCCTTATGGAACTCCTTATTCTTAATGAACTCAGATTTCAGATTTGTTGCTCAATGTACAGCTATGCTTTTGACTGTTTGACAACACAACAGATTGATTTCTCAAGGATAAGCCCAGACTGTAATGTCCATCAACCTTTGTAACTGCCCTGGAAAGAGAATCCATGAACATAATATCTTCTCGAGACACTCCCTGTTTCTCTTCACTGCCTCTCTCTGGAAAGTCATGGTTAAGCCGTTGTAGCAGCAGGATTTCAACATTGGCAATAAGAGATGCGTTTGACTGAAATGTCCTGTTCACTGTGACAGTAGCTATTAAAGTTTTCTCCTTTAAGAGGCCCATTGACAAACCAGCCTAGAACTGTCATACTGCATATGGATCATCATCTTTACTATGAATGATTTCCTATGGTTCCATTACATTCAACATCTGCACCTATGCATGGCAACTGACTTCCATGCAGATGAGGCCAGTTATCTACATTCTCCTGCAGAGGTTTGTCCTTGTTTACTGGAATATTTGAGTGTGTGAAAACATCAGATAAGTCAAGCTAAGTGTTCGCAGTTACACCACATACTTCCAAATCTGATAAATAACTTGGCACTGATATCTCCTGGCTCATTGCACAAAGCAAGATGTGAGTTTTCCTTCCCTGAATTCTAACTTAAATCTCAGAGCAGAATGTGGCCTGGAAAAAAGCGGCTTATGAAAAGGGGGAGCCAAGACTGACAGGAGGAGTACAAAAAAAGAGGGAGGGAGGAGCAGGTAGGAGGTACTGGGACCAACCTAGACATGAAGAACTAAGCAAGGATCACCGTACATCACATTACCCTAATGACAACCACAATGACTGATCTGGGGAAGGAGCCACATATATGCACCGAACACTATTAACAAACTCGAGACAGGTGTGCATGGTTAAGACATTAGGGTTGGGAACAATCCTATGATTACATGGAGGCCAACGAGCTCTGCAGGCCAAACGGAGACATGATGGACGTGGATCATGACAGAATCCAAGTGGCTGGGTCAAAATAATCCAGATTGTCCAATATTAACCTAGCGCTTGTCAGTTAACTCAGGTTAGGTTGTTCTTAACCCAGAGTTCTTTTGCAGGGGAAAGATTCTGTGAACTTTTTGAAACCTGGGTCAATGACCCGGTGGCAGCACAAACCGACAGGACACTTACCTCTTAATGCGTAATTTGAGCTGATGTGGTCTGCGCCACACAAGTCAAACTCTCCTGACTAAAGTGATCAGAATCAGCGCCCGGTCTTCTCCAAGTATTTTGCCAGCGTCCTTTTTTGACGTATTTGCATGTGAGATATAACTAACACTGGATCTAAGGGGAGCATTGCATCAGGAATGCAATTAATGACGGACTCTATTAGTCATTGTTTTGTTCTTGGTCTTATTGAGAGAAAACTGTAGATAACATAAATATTTCTTTTGCGTACAGGGTTTTTTTCAATATCTGTGAGTTTATTTTTCATTTAAAATTTTTCATTTTGTTTTATAAAATATATTTATAAAATATATGAAGGAACAATGCCTGGATCAGTTACCCTACGCAGTATGAGAAACGTTGGCCAGGAAAACAGAGCTTACGATGTGTCTGACGCAGGTAAGGAGACAGCTGTTTGTCAGTAGTGCTGCTATTCGTAGTGAATGGTCTTGAAGATTTGTGAAAAGCTACTGCAAATCATTTGTGTAATTATCCTTATTATTTTTATCTCGGCAATAATAGCAGAACCCCTACAGTAAACAACATGAATTTGATTTAGGTGTCACACTTCCAACACTGTGGGTTTAATTTCCAGCTGTTCAGTTTCATCCAACAAATTGCCCTTAATACGCAGTTATGTGCGTGCCCTGTGATATTCAGGCAGATCAGCCAACAGGTCCCTTGCATTGAACCCTGGCCCTTTGAGATAAATGTACTTTAACTATTTAGTGAAGGAAATGAACGCCAAATGGATGATGACTATAATATAATACCATTGGTATTTATTAGTTAATATAGGCCTAATACAGACCAAATGTGCGTAAATGGTTTAAGCATTAACAACTGGCTAATATTTCTTTTCATTTGTAATTCTCAATAACAGAAAACGATGGCGTTTACATGTAAGTTGAATTATTAATTACATAACTGTGGTACTATTAATTCAGCATAAAGTAATCAGATTTCCAGAGTATATTTTCTGTATCCTTCCACAGGACAATGAAAGGCCCCGGAGTTAATGAAACGTAAGTGGAATTCTCTTTTCTTCCATTATTCGTTTTTTATTGTCACATTTAAAAATACATTTTTCTCATGGTAGAACAAAAAGTAAGAAGGAAGAAGAGGCGATCAGGATTGGTTTCTTTCGGCTGGTAAGATCAGTTTCATCATACTGGAAAGCACGTGTTTACAAGCTGTATTCTAAGCCAACTGGGCTCCCGTCCTCCCCGTCCAGTTTCGCTTCGCAGGACGCCGGGAGGTCCTGATGATGGTGGCCGGAAGCTTCTGTGCTGTGCTCCACGGCGCCGCACAGCCCCTGATGCTGCTGGTGTTTGGGCTGTTGACAGACACCTTCATAGAGTACGACATTGAGCTGCAGGAGCTAAATGATCCCCAGAAGCACTGCTACAACAATACAATACAGTATAAAAACCTGTCAGCCAATGACAATGTGAACATGACAAGAAAATGCGGGTAAGATGGTCCTGCATACAAGAATGGATTGAGTAATTCTAAGTACAATAACTCATTAACGTAGAACATTCCAGCATTGTATGGTTCATGTAAGCCTACATTTAGAATGATAAGTATAACACTAAAAGATTACTGATGCACAAAATACAACGTACACAGATACACTGCATATGGATTTATGTTGTATTCTCCTTGATTTAATTGTTTTTCTAATTTTTAAATTAATTTCAGGATGTTGGACATTGAGTATGAAATGACATATTTTGCCTACTATTACCTTGGTATCGGAGCAGCAGTTTTTCTTTTAGGGTACTGCCAGGTAAGTTACTCTTCCTTAGTGAGTTTTTTTTTCCCACCAAAATAAAAGGCCAAAAATTGTTACTATGAACTTGGGCACCAGTTAAAAAATGGAAACCCGCATTTGTCGATTACACAAATCTGTTTGCATTTAACTGTGGGGAAACCTTAGGGGCAGCTACTCTGTCCCAGCAGATCTCCCTGTGGGTGGCCGCAGCAGCGCGTCAGATTCAGAGAATCAGGACGACGTATTTCCGGAAGGTTATGAGGATGGAGATAGGATGGTTCGATTGCAATTCGGTCGGGGAACTCAACACCCGCATGTCAGAGTAAGTGGAAGGCAGCCTAAACACCTATCTCAGCTAAGCTGAGGACTCTTCTTGATCTCCGATTAGATGGCAATACTATCGCAAGGGAACCTGTATGATTCGCGCATTTAAGTCAGTGGGTTGCAAAACAAGGCATAATTAAATATGAATATCCATGGTGTTTGTGTGTGTGTTTTATGTGTATATTACATAACACCAACTGTCCTCACAATGTGATAAATACCTGTTATTTTGCTGTTGTGGGGATCACTGTTTTGGTCCCCACAAAGGGAAACGCAATTTTATAATGGAATATAATGGAGAATACTTATGGTTACGGTTAGGGCTGGGTAGTGGTTAAGGTCATCATGTTGGGATTAGAGTTTTCCCCATAGAAATGAATGGAGAGTCCCCACAAAGATATAATTACAAACCTGTGTGTGTGTGTGTGTGTGTGTGTGTGTGTCCTGCCATCATCTAGTATCCTATCTATGGTATTCCCTTGCCTTGATATTTATGCCTCCGGGTTTAGGCTACAGAATCTGCATGACCATTTACTGGGTAAGATGGGTGGATGTGTACATATATACAGTACCTTTACACATCGCTAAAGCAAAATTACAGAAATGAGCTTCATTCAACACCAATAAACGCAGTAGACAGGAAAGCACTTTGGACGTACGGCAGCTCGTGTAGATTCTGAATAGGACGTGAGCCTTGTGATGCATTGGGCTCATGGACTAACCTGTAATGCTGTCACATGATGTGTATAACCTGAAGTGCTTATCTATACCATGCTCAAAAAGCAAATATTTAAAGCTCTTTTAAGGGATCATTGTTGCAACATGCTACACAGCTTTAACAACATCAAAGTGTCACCCCAGGGTCTTTATTAGCACAAAGAAAAGGTCTGTGTTACCCATCCAATGCACTTTAAACATCAAAACAAAGTCAGCTCTGCGTTCACATGCTGAAGGGTGATGTTTGCTAAATATTCATTCCAGTATCCGCTAAATTCACCCCCATATTCCCAGTTAGACCTGCTTCAAATTCTTTAGAAGCACTTTGACGTGAACATGATTGATTGTTGACACACCACAGCAACAACAAAATGTGTCCTTTGCATTTAACCCACATGTGACATAGAGATGGGCAGCTATTATTTAGCAGCAAGGGACCCGGACCCTGCTCAGGATACCACAGTGGAACTTTGCTGGTCGGGGATTTGAACCAGCAACATTTCACTCACAAGCACACTTCCCTAGCGATTAGACTACCACTGCCTTACTGTGTGGCATAAATATGGAAAAAAACTGATTTTTAATTGTTTCAATTGTTTTAATTGTTTATGCATTACATGGTATTGACGTGTCATACGTTTCTGTATTTTTTTCCTTGAAAGATGACTTAATCCCCGCCTGTCTCACAGTGACATCAATAAGATAAACGATGCCATCTCAGATCAAGTTGGAATCTTCCTGCAGCGGTTCACCACCTTCGTGTGTGGCTTCTTCATGGGCTTCGTGAAAGGATGGAAGCTGACTCTGGTCATAATCGCAGTCAGCCCTTTGATTGGACTTGGAGCTGCACTCATGGCATTAGTGAGTCTGTGACGCTTCGTGGCTCTTGTCAGGGCGTTGTTAGCCATTTCTTTAAGTCTTATTACCCCATTCTCTGCTTCCTTGCATTTTTTTCTGGCTTGCAGTTTGTGTCGAGGCTGACAGGGCGGGAGCTGCAGGCCTACGCCAAAGCCGGAGCCGTGGCCGACGAAGTTCTGTCGTCCATCAGGACTGTGGCAGCTTTCGGAGGGGAAAGGAAGGAGGTTGAAAGGTGAAGCTGAAGAAAATTGATAACTAAAAATTACACCTTTTTGGATTTCTTGTGCACCATTTACAACAACCAATGTAACTCAAGCATGAATGTGTCGACATTAAGTACATTTTTAAATTTTGCTTGTCAATTTTTGACATTCAGTACACTGGCGACAGCTTGTATTCGTATTTTTAAGGCTGCACTGACAATTGCTTACTCATTATTTCATTTTGTGGTGCGACGCTTTCACAAGCTTTGTTTGTCAGCACACTGTAGGTGGACACCTGCTCGGCGTTGGCCGTTGCAGAAGCTATCCAAAAATGATGGGTCTTCTGTTCCTAATACAGAGTGGGTTTTCAGGAGTGTAGGTCCATAACACAATCTATCCACACAGGTACGACAGAAACCTGATCTCTGCCCAGAGCTGGGGGATTCGTAAAGGTTTAATCATGGGACTGTTCACGGGATACCTGTGGCTTATCATCTTCCTATGCTATGCTCTTGCCTTCTGGTACGGCTCCAATCTTGTGCTGAACTCAATGGAGTACAGCCCAGGAACCTTGTTACAGGTAGATATACAGTATATCTCTGGCAACAAGTCATGATGCATAAAGATACTGAATTTCATTCCTCAATCCCTTGATTTTCTTAGATGAAATACATCTAAAAACTGCATTCATGGTTATTAAACATTGTGCACCACATGCTTATTGTAGTAGGAAACTAAATCCATTTAAAACATTTTTCATTTTTACGGTACAGCATTAGTAGTATATTTATGACAAAAATTTGTGGGTTTACATAACTCCCTATGTGAAGAATTTGACTTGTCTTATACTTTCTAAGAACTTCTTCAAAATATGGCAATATTTTAGCCTTCTGTATTTATCAGTGAAATACATCGATTGCCAGTGGTTAGGTAATCCTATAACGGCAGATAACTGTAGATGTTTTACATTATGTTTAACCACCCTCTCTAGTATCTTCCAGCAAAAACTGGGAACGGAAATGTTTGTTATCCTCCAGCACAGATGAGAAACTGTTCTCTAAAATAGTTTGGTGTTGACAGAGCTTACTGACAGGAATGAGCCCTGATTACAGGTGTTCTTGGGCGTGCTAATAGCAGCCTTGAACCTGGGGCAGGCCTCACCTTGCCTGGAAGCTTTCGCCTCTGGGAGGGGCGCTGCCACGATCATCTTTGAGACCATTGACAGAGTGAGTCTGCATGAAGCTGGCAAACGTTAATCTGCAGCATGTGCAGTGCCGAACTTACTCTACATGTGAGGGCATTGGCTAATGTGTTAATGGGTTCTAAATATGTATACGCAATGCATATGATTTAATGAATAGCACACCATTAAAACCCTATACATTCTAACCCTTTGCCATTAACTTAGTAAATGAATGTCAGACAATCCCAGTAACACAGAACTAAGGCTGTTGCTTTTTTCAAAAGTCAAGTTTGAATGAATTTCAAATGTCATGCAATTTGTATGACTATATTGGAATACCTGTGACTCCACCCCTCCCCCCCCAAAAATAGCACCCATAATAGGTTTGGGTGGGAATTTTTTTATTTTTTTTATACTTTTGCGATCCCTTGCAATACTTTTGCATTACTAATAATGACTGTACTGGGTCCATTTAAAGTACAAAATATAAAATTAATGGACTAATAAGTATAAACCTAAATGATACAGACATGTAGAATTAAGTGTGTTTTAAACATTAAACTATTGGGGACAAGGAACATGGTGTAACATTCATATATGTGTTTTATACATATTTATTAATAATTGTACTATGTCCCTTCACCATCTGTGACTATAAACAAGACAGCTGGGCTACTGAATGTGAAGTATTAACTTCATCCTTGCTGTCACGTTGCAGCAAATAGCAAGTGGTCAATTGTATAGGGGTCACAAAATTATTGCGACGGATCACAAAAGTATTGCGAGAGAATGCAAAAGTCCTTTGTCACGTCGTGCCGGTGCTGGGCAGGCAAACAAAGGCGGTAGCCAGGAATGCGGGTAAGACGAGGGGTTTATTAACGCAGACAGGACTCAGGGAAGTACAGTACACGGCGAACCACACAGATGACGCGGATCATGACATCCTTTTTTCACATAATTGTTGAACGAATGGTCGAATATTGGTTAAAAAGTGACAGGCCTACAGAGAATGCTGAACAAAATACTGTCATAAGTGTACAGTATAAAGCTTTTGTCTTTTGTTTTTATGCACAGGAACCAGAAATTGACTGCCTGTCAGAAGCTGGCTATAAACTGGACAGAGTAAAAGGGGATATTGAGTTTCATAATGTAACCTTCAACTACCCTTCAAGGCCTGAAGTTATGGTACAGTTCTGAAGAGTTTTTTGGATGTTACAGTTTTTAAAAAGTTAACCAAGCAAAATTCTTAAATGATTAGATACATGGTATTCTGGAAGACCTGTTTTTGTTTAAGGGTAAAGTAAAATCACAAAATATCTATCATCCTAAAAAAAGCTTCTCGTATAAGTCAAAGAGAATGGTATTATTTAAGATGTATTTATAATAATTTGCCTATAATTGTGCATTTAAAAATAGGGCCATTGCTTTTTAAAGACAATGTATATACAAGACCAGGTAACAAATACAGATATTATTTAACAGATATTAGACCAACTAAGTGTGCTGGTGAAATCTGGAGAGACTACAGCTTTTGTGGGGGCCAGTGGTGCTGGGAAGAGCACTGCAATTCAACTCATCCAGCGCTTTTATGACCCTAAGGAGGGTATGGTATGTCATGGCATCGCACATTATCTTGATATTAATTATATAATAAAGTCTCTTGATACCTTGCATATGGAACACAGTAGATCAATTCTTTGATCTACTGTCAGGTGACATTGGACGGCCATGACATCCGGGGACTGAACATCCAGTGGCTTCGATCCCTGATTGGGATCGTGGAGCAGGAGCCCGTGCTGTTTGCCACGACCATCGCTGAGAACATCCGCTACGGCCGGCCGGGCGTCTCCATGGAGGACGTCGTGAAAGCGGCCAAGGAGGCCAACGCCTACAACTTCATCATGGATTTACCGCAGGTACTGTGAGCATCCTGAGGATGGTGGTCTTCGATCGAATGCTTTCACGCCACTGACCGTGACGACCTTGCGACATCAGAAATTCGAGACCCTGGTGGGAGAGGGCGGTGGTCACATGAGCGGCGGCCAGAAGCAGAGGATCGCCATCGCTCGAGCTCTGGTCCGGAACCCCAGGATCCTGCTGCTGGACATGGCTACATCCGCCCTGGACAACGAGAGCGAGGCTGTGGTGCAGGAGGCCCTGGATAAAGTGAGTGCTGCTCAGGCAAACATACTGGTGGTAGTTAACATAGTATGAAGTGACTAACCACTAACAAGGATAAACTCATGAAGTGATTAGCTACTGAAATGCTGTCAGATTCACAGGAAAAGTACTGTAGTCTGATTTCATTAGGATGCAAACTTCTGGGTCATTTAATTACTATAGATGGTATCTGGACTTAAAATGTGGATTCAGTTTGTCTGATTTGAAGTCTTGGTCCTCATTCAAGGTACGCATGGGCCGCACGACCATATCGATAGCCCACCGATTGTCCACAGTGAAGAATGCAGATATAATTGTGGGTTTTGAACATGGCCATGCTGTAGAGAGGGGGAAGCATGACGAGCTTTTAAACCGGAAGGGGGTTTACTTCATGCTGGTGACCTTGCAGAGCCAAGGAGACAAAGCCCTCAGTGAAAAAGCCAAGCAAAGTGAGTCCTAAGCATTCAGACCTTCCTCTCAAAAATGGTATGTCCTGAAACCTAGCAGAAAGGCAGCAAAGTTGAAATAATCTTCAGTTTGTTTCTCCTTGACATGATTTTTTAATGATCATTAGTGGCTGAAGAAGAACAACCAGGAGATGTGGAGCCTTCTCAGAAAAGTCTTTTTCGAGCTGGTAGTTACAGAGCAAGCCTGAGGTTGGTACCCTAAAGTACCAAATGTCGTCAGCGAGCACTGGCCGACTGTCTCTGCTTATTGGCGATCTCTAGACACTGTTATTCAAAGCTTACTTGAGTGGTAAATACTCTGCCGGCAGAGCTTCTATTCGTCAAAGGACTAGATCTCAGCTGTCAAGTGTCATCCCTGAGGCATCTGTGCCCATCACCACGGACACAGAGTCCTTCATGTCTGGAGGCAACAAGGGTGAGGTTAGTCCAGATGGAGGGTGTTTGAGAACTTTCCCTGGTTTCATTTGGTGCGTGACTATTTTCATCATTGCGTACTCAGAGCGCTCTACCAGAGGAAGAAGAAGAAGAAGAGCCAGTGCAGCCAGCCCCTGTTGCCAGGATCCTGAAATATAATGCCCCTGAATGGCCGTACATGCTCTTTGGTTCCATAGGAGCTGCAGTGAATGGTGGGGTCAATCCCATGTATTCACTGCTATTTAGCCAGATTCTCTCCGTAAGTTACTAAGAAGTCATGTTCAGTAGGTACGCAATGTGGACCACAACTTTAATGACTGGCAGCTCCTTCTGTGCTTCCGTAGACATTCTCCATGCCTGATCCGGTGGCTCAGAGGAAGGAGATTGACGGCATTTGCTTGTTCTTTGCCCTCGTCGGACTGGTTTCGTTCTTCACGCAGCTGATGCAGGTTCTGCTCCCCTGAAAAGTCAACCTTGGTGTTTAGACGGTTATCTAAATGCCGCAGGCCCTTACTTAGGCTCTGCCTGCTGCCTTCCAGGGCTACTCCTTCTCCAAGTCCGGAGAGCTGCTGACACGTCGACTACGACGCCTGGGTTTCCAGGCCATGCTGGGCCAGGAGATTGGCTGGTTCGACGACCACAGGAACAGCCCCGGCGCGCTGACAACACGCCTGGCCACAGATGCTTCTCAAGTCCAAGGGGTAAGTGAGAACACCTGCATTAACCTGCCAGCTCCTGCCGGATTGTTCTGTGTTGTACAAATTTCTGCATTCAACAGTCAGTAGTGTACATAGGTGGGCCACTAATGGGATAGAGAAAGGAGAATAGACCTGTTTCTTTCTTCTTATGTCAGGAAACACCGATGCGCATATAATATACATCTTTTGGTAGCCAATGAGCATGAACATTGATTTATGCAGTAAGTATGTGGAATTGCTATTCCACATGTTGGAAAACCCAAGGTTGGCTACAAGTTACTTCTGTGCCTATATGAAAAACGAGGACCGCTATAGAGAGTGGACAAGATCCTGCACACACCGAAAGCAGTTATTGTTTCATGAAAAGCAACAGCGTCTTTATGTATAATATTCGTACCACAAAATAACAGAACAGCTGCTAATAGTTTTTCTCTCGCATCCTGTTTTATCCTTGAATTTGTTGAGTCTATTCCAAACGTTGGTCACCGACAGTTCACTGACCATGAAAGAATGCCGATCGTCATTGTTTCCATATTCTCTGCTGTTTAGCCATTCAGGTGTACCATTCTAAGGTCCCGTGTTGTGCTTCCAGGCTACCGGCTCTCAGATAGGGATGATTGTGAACTCGCTGACCAACATTGGCGTGGCCATCGTGATCTCATTCTACTTCAGCTGGAAGCTGACCCTAGTCATCTTGTGTTTCCTGCCCTTCCTGGCCCTTTCTGGAGGGTTCCAGGCCAAGATGCTTACGACGTTTGCCAAGCAAGACAAACATGCAATGGAAGCTGCTGGGCAGGTGGGCTTCCTACATATTACATTTCCATTAGAAATAAATT
The DNA here is from genome assembly GCA_019775895.2 of Stomatorhinus ivindoensis. NCBI lineage: Eukaryota > Metazoa > Chordata > Actinopteri > Osteoglossiformes > Mormyridae > Stomatorhinus > Stomatorhinus ivindoensis. The sequence goes on along the minus strand of JABFEB020000001.1, from coordinate 45,738,478 downwards.
TCATGCTTTTTACGCATTTCAAAGTCCTTGGTCTCTGGCATCCTAATATGTATTTTTTAACCATTTAAAAATAATGTGAGATAATTCTCAAAAACTGAATTAACCATAATTTTACATGTCAAGGATTAGACATTAAACTTGGATGATAGTTATGATGAACACATATGTGCTGGAATTTCTATGTTTCACAATGCAGATTTCAGGCGAGGCACTCAACAACATCCGCACAGTTGCAGGTCTGGGCAAAGAGAAGAGCTTTGTGGATACGTACGAAGCCCAGCTCCATGCTCCACACAAGGCGGCCTTAAAGAAGGCTCATGTATATGGAGCCTGTTACGGCTTTGCCCAGTGTGTGATCTTCCTGACCAATTCCGCCTCCTACAGGTTTGGAGGCTATCTGGTACGGCAAGAAGGGCTTCACTTCAGTCTCGTTTTCAGGTGAAAGTTCAACTTGGCTTATTCATAGTGTACTTCAGTCTTTTCTAATATTATTCGGTTTGAGTGTTGAAAATCTCAAACATATGAAAATGCTTCAGTAATTCCTAATTGCATCCTGCGGCGCTCAATTTGTCTGCTGATCATCACATTCGCATTGCTACAGGGTCATCTCTGCTATAGTTACAAGTGGAACAGCCCTTGGTCGTGCATCATCCTACACCCCAGATTATGCCAAAGCAAAGATTTCAGCAGCAAGGTTTTTCCAACTCTTAGACCGTGTCCCCAAAATCAATGTTTACAGTGAAGAGGGAGAGAAATGGGTGAGTATTGATGCTATTGGGATATTTCATTAGTTACTGTCAGTTAAATATCATTTGTTAGGGTCAGGAGATGTCTGTTTCCTAAAATCACGGTTGACAGACATGGTGTGTATAGTTCATTTGCTTTTGTCATTTGACCCGTGTTTCAATGGTATGACTTCGCCAGCTGTTATTGACAGTGATGATGTCATTTGCCTTCAGAATCTAGCCACACGGTTCTGTAAGGATGTCAGAGCAGCTGCAGCTAATAACAATTAATAACAGACCCTCTGCTCACTGCTATTGATTATTAAGTTGTACTCTCCCAAAATATCATTCACGAAACCACAAATACCCAGAGAAACATTAAAATGCCTGTGCCCTCAGGCTGTGTCATTTAGCACAGAGAAATTGTGCACAGCAGATTTTTCAATCCAATATGTGAACAGTGAATCATTACAATTCTGCAAAAAGCTGCCATCAGACTTTTATTTAACGAATGAACTTGCTTAATATAAGATTTATTAAAATAAATACTGAGTTATTTACACTTCGAGAGACTTAGTCGGACATTTATTAATGTTCTTAATAGTACACTATTTGAAGACTCGTTTTAAGTTTAATACTTAATATTTTAATACTGGTTGTCAAATACTCTGTAACAAAATTTCCCCCTTAAATTAGACTCACTATGTTGGATGAAACTGTAGTCAGTGCAGTTCACAGCCACTGGTAGTAGTTGTTTCCTTTCAATTCCATCATGCCTAAATTATTTACATTAATTGATTTAAATATCTGAAGATAGAACAATATACAGTACTATAAAATGCAAGACTTAGTTTCTCTTTTCTTGCCAGACTTCATCAATTTTCATTTCTGTCTATCTAGCCTATATTTTTGTCCCTAAGCATAACAATGGATCTCTAGTTTGCATAATGGGATCTCAGGTTCCGCTCAGTCTTTGCTGAATTGGGTCATGAATTTGTTGCACTGTGAACGGTTGTTTACCTCCCCCCCCCCACCCCCACCTACAGGCAGATTTCAAAGGTGATATTGAATTCATCAACTGCCAGTTCACGTACCCCTCCCGGCCTGACATCCGTGTGCTGAACGGGCTGAATGTGTCAGTGAAGCCAGGCCAGACCTTGGCCTTCGTCGGCTGCAGTGGTTGTGGTAAGAGCACCAGCATCCAGCTGTTGGAGAGGTTCTATGACCCGGATGAAGGCAGAGTGGTGAGTGAGGATGTTTTAGTAGCTACAGTAGTTCAACAAGAAGAATATTGTGTTCAAATCCCAGGGAGCGTATAAACTGTGTCCCTCTACTATACTGTTAATTTGGATAAAAGCATCAAGTAAATGCACAAAAAGGCTTTGAGGCTGCATGATTTATGGTACAACTAGATCCTGCGGCATAAACTACAAAGAGAGATTGCTGTCGGCGGTTAACACACCCCCTATGGTTGTGGGTTCAAACCCTTCCTTGGCTCCTTGTGGAGTTTGTATGTTCTGTTCGTGTTATCTCTGAATTCTCTTGTTCCATCCCACAGGCTAAAAACATGTGGCTGGCTGAATTGGGGTGTCTAAATTGCCTATAGTGTGTGAGTGTGTTCCCTGTGATGGACTGGATTCAGAGAGCCCCCTGTTGGTGATTCTTGGGATAGGCTCAGTGTGACACTGCACTGGATAAGCGATTATGGAAAATAAGGATGAGGATAAGCGGTTTTGAAAAAAGACACACGCTTTCAGGATACTACAAATCTAAATTGCTTCCTCTGGTTTTAAAAAGCTATTATTTGTCAAAGACAATAGTAGACTGTAATTAATTCACTGGCATAATGTATTTAAAAGCAGTTGTTGGATATTGCCTGTGCCCAAGATCCGTTGCTATGTTCATCATTCTAGGTGAAGTAATATCTGGTGGTGCTTTAAGGTCCTTTAAGTGAAGCAGCTTAAATATGAAAAGTGATGGAATGAAGTAATGTTAAGTTTATAAGTTATCATGTATTTACCAGTACTTGCTTTTTTCCTGCATAGTATGAAAGATCTTTTATTATTTAAATTAGTAAATTAGGAAATGTAAGCATCCAATACTTAAAAATGGAATATTTCAATTATTATCCAGAAAGCAAGTTAGATCGAGTCTTGTTCTTATGCTTAAAGTGTAAACAATCCAATGACTGACATAATGTTGACGTGTTTCAAAATAGCTGATTGACGGCCACGATTCCTCCAAGACCCACGTGCCGTTCCTGCGCTCGAAGATTGGCATTGTCTCCCAGGAACCTATCCTGTTCGACTGCAGCATCGCCAACAACATCAAGTATGGGGACAACCTGCGGGAGGTCAGCATGGACGACGTCATTTTCGCAGCAAAGGAGGCCCAGCTGCATAACTTTGTCATGTCCCTGCCAGAGGTACCAGCCGTGGCATATATATATATAATGGTTACTGCTTTTTAGTTTTCAAAATCGACTAATTATCAGGCCTGGCATTTCATAGATGTGCTATTCCATCTGCTTCGGGAGTCTTTTGACTGCCAATAATGCATCAGTTTATATTATTTCATATTGTTTCAAATTTCAACCTGCCAGGCGATCTGCGTTTATTTCTTTGCTTTGCCATCTTTTAAATCAGAAATATGCAACCAACGTGGGCTCACAGGGCTCCCAGCTGTCCCGGGGGCAGAAGCAGCGCATCGCCATCGCCCGGGCCATTGTCAGAAACCCAAAGATCTTGCTGCTGGACGAGGCCACGTCAGCCCTGGATACCGAGAGTGAAAAGGTGCCTGCGGCAATTTGAACTGCGGGCCCCGGGGTGTGAATGTGTTCGGGTTTTCTCTGCAGTCTGGTCTAGAGAAATAAACCTCAACATGTCGTTTACCCTACAGACTGTTCAAGAAGCACTGGACAAAGCGAGAGAGGGCCGTACCTGCATCGTTATCGCTCACCGCCTATCCACTATACAGCACTCTGACATCATCGCAGTGATGTCACGGGGCTGCATCATTGAAAAGGGCACCCATGACCAGCTCATGGCGCTCAAGGGTGCTTACTATAAACTGGTCACAACTGGGGCGCCCATCAGCTAAACATGTTGGGACTGAACAGGGCCCAGTTTGACAAACACCACGGACTGGGAAACACTGAAAAGTTCTCAAGGCATATTGGGATCACTAGTTATGACTGACAACTGTGAATGCTTAAGATGGAAGCTAAGAAAGAAAAAAAACATTTAAATTTGACATGGGGAAAGAATTTGTGACAATTACATTGTTCCCCTTTGTTTTTCTTTCATGTAAATATTATGTATTTAAATTAAAAGTAATCTTATAAAAATATACTTCCTTTGATTAACTGCAATGTTTCAAATGTTACTTTTGAGTAATTACACATTGTAATTAATTATTGTTTTTTTTGCTATATTAATTGAGTACAGAATTCTGGATCCGTTCATTCATTATTTAGAGTTGACTTATTAAAATGCTTTGTAAATGCAATTAAAGACCATACAAAACTATCTAATCAGTGTGCTGTTAATAATTTTAGATTGAAATATTTTCCTTTTTTTTCTCTTTACCTCATTAATTATGGAGTTGAAATGTTTAAGGTCAATAAAAACACATGTTATGTTTTTTTAATGTTTGTATTTAATATACTGCAGAAAGCATGTGCACATATACGTACTGTACATTTATGTAACTTAAAATTCATCATAAATATTCTTTTAGGGTGATGTGGTAGCTTAATGCACAGCATGTGAAGTTCACACTTCTGTGGTTGTGGGTTTGATTCTCGCCCCAAGCTTAGTGTGTGGTGTTTGCATTTTCTCCCCATGTTGTTGAGGATTCTCTCCTCTGTTACAATAACATACATTTCTATCCATAGACTGAGCTGGCCTCCCGTCAGTGATGTGTCGTGTAATTCCTGGATTATAGTTTGTGCTCGTATTAGATTAGTGGTTCAAAATAATGGATTGTTCAGATATGTATAGTGAAGTATCTAAGTTATTTCAAATTGTTGCTGTATATCTTTCAGTAATATGACATACAAAAAGCTCATAGAACTTTCAATTCTTAGTCAATTTAAAATATTTAGAAAGTAATAGACATTACAATGTATCTAGGGTTGCCAAGTTTGGTTAGCTGGCTGGAGTGAAATTCTCAAGTGGAGACAAGTCTGCATGCACATTTATATGTTCGTAACAGTTTAAATGCCTTGTACTGTAAATAGTCTTTGGGGTTTACAAACTACCCCATTGTTTTTTAATTTTAGGTTTATAATGGAGTAATATAGATTTGCCGTAAGATTTCTAATCGTGAGCCTGAGTCTGAAAGCGTGAGTCATGCCAGATACGTGAGACTTGGCAGCCCTGTGTACCCAATATATTTGTCAATATCATTGCATGCAGCATGCAGCAGATTTGAGCCCTTCGCGTTTGCTTGTAGTACACAATACCGCCACCAAGTGGCCTCAACTTGCTTCTATACAACAAAGCGGTGGATCTTGGGAAGCTTTACCGCATGTGTTTTGTAGTATAAAGTTGCCAAAAAAAGGCGACGTTATTTCCTTTTGTGATGTATCTTACATAAAACACCAGAGAGCATGTATATGAGTACATATATATGATTGTGTGAAATTTTACATGACCATTCGGTTACGTTTTAAATTTCACCACGTTCAACCCTTTGTCGTCACTTCCGGTTAAATTAAATTCACGCGCGCACTAACTGGTTGAAAACTCTGGTTCATTTCGTACGTAAAATATACAGTAAATAATAAATTCGGTTGCTACCGAATCAGCATCTTCGGAACAAGCTATTTAATAAATTAATTTCCTGTAAGTATGTTTTCGTGTATGTTTTGTTATATCAAACTAGCTGTTTTGCTTTTGTTTTGCCGGTTTGCTCACTGCTAACGTTACATTGTCAATCGGGTAACGATAAAACTTTGTTTTAGCAAACTGTGGTATATGGCACTTTATTTAATGCATGCATGTTCTACAATGTAACATTCACTGTTATATCATAACCGGGCTTTTGCCATAGTTACGTACTTTTGAAATTGATGAGGGGCCTTTTTAAGTCCGTTTGTTTTAAAGTGTCACTTTTGTCAAGCTTCATGGTTCGTGTTCGAGTTAACTAACAAACTACTACGAGACATATCTGCTAACTGAATCTGGGATTTTTGTTTTTGTTTTTAACTTATTAGCCTACTTACTTATTTTTAAAATCATCGGTGATAATGATCTGATCTATTCCTTGGCACTGTCTTGAGATCCAGGGTGCCTAGTGTGGTCTCTGTTGTTCTTATACCGTCCGATTAGAGATTAAATATGACCAGCGTGAAAGATCCAGACGCCGACCAGCATTTTGGCAACAAGCTGGAAGACATATGGAATAAACTGCTGGTGCAGCCCATGCGGGAAATGGTTGACACGGAGATGGAATTGTGTCAAGCCCACAAAGAGTTTTTTAAACCTGTCAAAGGTAAGCGCTTACCTTCAGGGTCTTTATATAAACTCAGAACAGTGACAGCTGGTGTTTGTAGTAATGATTTCTTTTGCTCCATAGACATATGTTCAAAGAAGTCCAAAGAGGATGAAACCATGTTTGAAATGATTCAAAAATACAGAAAGGGTACGTGGAACCTTTAATTGTAATCTGTAGATGTAAAGCCTCTTTGTAATGCTTCTATAAAGTTTTTGGATGTGCCGTTTTGCTTTCAGATATAAAACAAAATCAAGCCCTTTGTAAAGAGACTGGAGATTCAATCCCAGACATATTGTCAGACATAGAGGAAAAGGACGCTCAGAAAGAAATGATGATGCAGAAAATCAACCAGCTGAGGCAGGAGCAGGCCAGGAAGAAGGAATGTAAGTTTGGGGCAGTAGCACATTCTGACCATCTTTGTTTACATTGTTTGCATCTAAACAGGCTTATGTTTGTTTCCATGTATCATCCGTCTGTCCATTCATCCATCCATCCATCCATCCATCTCCCCACTGTTTATAATGGTCTAGCTCACATAGAGGCCTCGAGACTCTCCCAGGTAGCATCGGGATTCTAAGCCATTGCTATGTTGCAGGGCAGATCACACACACAGGTAGAATTTGAACCTCCCACCCTGGAAGTGATGCTCATAAGGCTACTTACCACGTCACCCACTGTATTATCATCTTGTGTTTTGTCAAGTTTTTAATTTGTTTTTTTGTATTAAATATTTTGTTCAGTTGAACTTTTTTGAAATGGGCCAAATTACTTGCCTTTTCCCAGCAATTATCTCTCAGAACAAAGCAAATAAGGACAAGCTGAAAAATCTGAATACAGTCAAGCAGGTTTTCCAGGACTGGCTTGGTCTGGAAATCCGAAAAATTCACGGTAAGGCTCCCTTTATAGTAACACTGTACAGTTACAACCTTTAATTACCTTTTGGTTAATGAGTGGTTAATACCAGGCAAATCCATACCGGTGAGAACAGACTGGAATTTTCCCAGATAGGATTTATTTACTGTGCAGGACTGGTCTTTCCATTTGTGATTCCTTTTGTGTGTGCGTGTGTGTGTGTGTATTTTCTGTCCTGACAGTTAGATGAGTTTTGGCCGGGAAACAACATATTAACATTGAATCTATGCATCGTTGGATCTGTGTGTGTAGTTTTATGTTAATAGGTTTGCATGCATTTGGACCTCCAAAAATAGCTCTATAAATACATTCTTGGGGGGTGAGGGGTGATATTTAATAAAATGACTGCAGTTCCTACTGGTTGAGACGACCAGTCTATTTCGGTGTACGGGGAGAAGCATAGAACACACATTAGGTGTAGGTGACAGAGGTGTTTTGTCCACACTTGATGGCAGCCTGATTTGACAAGAGCCTTTGAGGCAGATGATCCTCTTCCAGTGTACCAATTGCTCCCCTCCGTCGCTTTTCTTCACTGGATCTGGAGTTTGTTCCTATGAATGTTATGTAATTTCCCACCTGAAGGTGAGAAGCTGCAGTTCATATTCCGAGGCATTAACAGCAGTGACCCTGAGGGTGTGCACACATTCATCCTTCGGCTCAGCGAAGAGGGGTTGTATCAAGGTGAGCCTGGTCCAAGGTTGACAAAGGAGGACTATATCTGGCCATGTTCTTCAAACTACCTTTTTCAGGGAGTCATGGGGGCAGGACCCTGCTCCGGGTACCTCAGTGGTGCCTTTTTAGACAGGAATTCGAACCAGCAACCAAATGGTTCAGTTAACACACGCCAAAATTGCTAAATCATTATGTTTTCTAACCATTCAAATGGGCATTAGCATGATTTGTAATATGTGGGGGAAAAAACTACCAAATTAGGTCATTAAGAGGCAAAATGTGGTGAAATCTAAGGTGGCATAGTTTTGTTGATTACTGATTAAATGAATAAAAATAGGAATGGGGGTAACAATGACTCCAATATAACAAGGCCTGTTACATGTACAACAATAGCCTGTTCTGGGCTCCAGGGCAGGAATGTTTGAAGTGGTCATTGCTCAGGTATCTGTTACTTATTATAAAGCTTTGGTTAGTAATATGATTCCTATTTGCTAGATTGTTACACATCAGGTCCATTCCTTATGTTTACTGAAACTGCCACATGATCTCCGTATCTGGATAAATACAGGAAAGTTGAGTTGACTTGAGGTTCTCACTGCCTTTCTCATTCCAGTTGTCTCATGTGACCCCTCATTGGAGCGAATGGCTCACTTGGAAAAACGGCTGCTTGAGACCAACAACTTCTCTGCCTTCCTTGCCAATGTCAGAAAAGAATTTGCTTCTTTACCCAAGACCTGATGGGGAAACCAATTGAATGCCTGATACTGTAGTAACAATCTGTAGTAATTCTGAACCCCATCAAATGCTAATGCTAACTCGTCTGTGTTTTGTTCTTATTTCTATGGTAAAATTGTTTTTGTCTTGCATTTTATATATAAGTATTTTATCAATGTAAAATTGTTTTATAGCAGCGATATTAAATACCTTTCTGTATTTATGCTTTATCACATTACTTTATGAGCACATTTTTTTGAATAATCATCTTACACAGTTTGTTCTGGTGTGCTTTTTCAGCCTGCAGATTATTGCTTATTGTAGTTACATGTGCATTGTGATCGGAACTCTTGCTTTGCCAAAGTTTGAATAATGAATCTGTAGTGATCCCAAAGCTATCAGACAAAGTACTGTCAAAGTGATGAAAGATGAGTTTTTATTTATTTATAAATTTACCTTGTGGTTGTTTGGTGGGAAAAACTTTAGTCAAGTAGACAGGATTGTATAGTGGCACTTGATAAGAGACAGTTTCATTCAGAGCCTTGGTCTAAAATCATGCCTCTTGGCACATTTGTGAGGGTTGCAGAAAGTGGCGTGTTCTGTCATGGAGCTATTACTGTCTTACTGTCCACTTTAAATCCTTCTTCGCATGAAAGTAGGTAAACATTCAGTTTTTTAGCGTTTCTTAGCATTTAGCATTTCTTTTAGTGTCTGAAAGATTACATTTTCCCTAGAACCCCAATATAATGACAGTCAAGGACATGCACCTTTGCGTGCTTCATTTATCTGCCGTATCTTAGTGACAGATGTAGCATTTGTGGGGAAAAAGTCATTCAGTACCTTTAGCAATAATAACCTTTATTCTCTCTTAGGTGAATTCAATGATTTAATTGTAACTCATCAGTACAAATTCCATTTTTTTATACTACAAAATCTTAATGGCAATCTAATGAACATACACAGGACTGGTGTTTTTCACCTCCGATTAAAAAAAAAAAAAGAATTTGTGTTCAGCCACGATTTAATATGACAGATTTATGTCAATCGCACTTCAATAACAATATGTGTACAAAGGATCCTGAATTTGCAAAATATGCACACATTTACACAATAGTTGAATTCTTCTGTAACAGTGCATCAGTCATGTTTTGAGGTCTGCAACAGGTCACATACAGTTTCACTTTATTAGTTTACGTTGCTTGTTTATATACAAAATGGCAATTGCAGATTATGGTTAAGCAGATTCATGCTAATTTGTTTTTAACGAAAACTGGAAGCACCCGTAAAATGTTTGTCTATGGAATTTGAGGGCCCGAAGAATTTCACACATCAGAAGATTTCGTGATGTCAATGGTTGGAAGCTCCTCCACATAAGTTGATGGAAAGTGACCTCTTTGGTTATTCAAGACTCCATACCACCAACCGCTCTGGTCCTTTTCTAAGATGTCCAAGAGGTCACCTGTGGATTTAAACAATAAATACTGCATGTGATTAGGAAACCTCAGTCAATATCCTGCACAGTCACTAATCACTCACCTTCTTTTAGATTTAACTCATCGTCTCTGTCTGACATGAAGTTATATAGAGCTTTGCATTTGCCAATACTGGCAAGCTCCACACCTATTAGGAGAGAATAAGAATGTCTTCAGCAGTCCTAGTACTGGAATAAAATATTTAATATGCAATTTGTATACAATTATATTACTCATATTTTACTGTATTGAAGTTTGTTTTTGACAAGTTTAAATACATTCTGTAACTGCTAAAATGCACTATACTATTATTTCTTTAGTCAAGCGGTGTGAAATTCAATAAAAAATATATTCCCCTCCCCCCAAATACAATATGTGTATTTGATGTTTACCTGGTTCGTCAGTAAACCGGGAGCTGTGTCCATTTTGCTGTCCCTCTAAACACTCAGTAGAGGCAGCAAAATCCATTTCATTAGAGCAAGTCTCTGCAGTTGAAGCGTTCCCGCTGGGAGCCTCAAGCAGGGACATCCTTGACCTGTACGGAGACCTCTTTATCTTAATGGGACGTGTCAGCTGCACTATGCTGTGCTCGAAGTCCTGCACAAAAAACACACTGGCTGGTGTTATCTGTGCATCTTGGTACAGGGTTGCTTCAGAGAGACGTGCCATATCTACACAGTTTCATAATTTGTGCCTCACTTTCTCTCAGTGAGCAGGGAAGTGTCCGTAAGTGCCCTCCCTCCTTGAAGGGGACTCGCCATGATGCTGTTTTAGTAACATTTGCAGGGTTAGGTGCTTTTAGCTTTTATAACCAGTACCTTATCTTTCCATTTTGCGATGCTGTTGACGAACCGATGTGAAGGCTTCGGCCTCCCTTCTAAGTCAGCCATGCTGCAGGAGAGTTTCCAGTGTGAAGCTTCAAGCAGGTCTAGCTTCAGTATGACCTAAGGAAAGTCCATAGCACTGCGTCTTAAACGAAACCTCGGAGTTAAATGCACTGATTTTGGCAGAGCGTTACAGTAAATGGCGGCACAGGAATGCACCACAGTCTCAGGAGTATTTTTACTGGGTCACCTCATCCAGTAACTGCTCTGTCTCTTCCACATTCTTTTTGTTTGAGAAAGAGGGATTTTCCATGTAGGTTTTCACCAGCTTCTCCAAACCTGAAAAAAGTAGAATTCTTTTTTTTTTTTTTTTTTTTACACATGTATGGGAATTAAACTGACAAACGTTGTGATGGGTGTTACATTTATTTATTACTAGTATATGCTAACCCTCCTGGTCCTTCTTTGCTTTCATGATGCTCTCTTGAAGCCGCTGCAGTTTTGTTTTCATGCCCTCTCTTCGTCTCCCTTTCCCCATTATAGTTTTGCTGTCCTCTTCCTGTCCAATGTGAGACATTTATATAGAAGATATACAGGGCACTGCAATGGTATCCACAGTCCTGTGTGAGCCTGAATAGACCAGGGCATTAATGTTATATGCAAAAGCTTAAAGGATTAACTTAGAAAAATTAGAAAATTAACAACTGACAAAATAGTCAGGGAGCAGGAAGTCAGTCTTATTATCTTCTGAAGTAGTGCTTGTCTTCTCAACCAGCATCTCTATGTCCGTTTCAGCGTTCACTCTCCTTACTGCTTGGTCTGTCTGCTTCTGACACTGTAAGAAACATAACAAGCATCTGCGGTACAGCAGAGAATTATAATGTCTCTTTGCTCAGCATTGCTCTAAATCAGTTTCCCATTCCGGTCCTTTGAGACCCACAGACGGTCCACGTTTTTGCTGGCAGCTGGGAGAGAGCGAAAACGTGGACTGGTTGTGGGTCCCCGGGGACCACATTGGGAAATACTGCTCAAAACAGCATGGAAATGACAGAAGGAAATGAGGAACTCACATGGATGAGGGTCTGTCCAAAGCTGGACATGTGCAAGTTGTACTTGTTCAGTATATTACAGAGTATTTCTATGCGCTGTTTCTCCATCTCCTGAACAACCTAAACAATACACACAACACAGAGTCAGCCTGTCTCATCAGGGTAACTTGTCGGATTTAAGGTACCACAGTTTAAACGCACATCATATTCATTGACTTACATTTTGCTCAGACTACCTTAAATCCAACAAGTTACCCCGATAAGCCAGTAACCCCGCTTGGTAGTACAGGCCACAGGAGAACTGAAGTCGATAATCCTTATATAAAACCATGAATACAAAATCTATGTTAATATGAATGTGTAAGTGAAAGCATTCAACAGAATCATACTGATAGATTTTCACGTGGCTCTAATGAGCTACATTAAGGCTAAGGGTTTGGTGTCACCCTTATTTCGTATAAATGATGGTAACTGTTGGTCACCTGGTAGCAGTTCTTCAGTGTGGTTTCCCATTTGAGCCTGAACTGAAGGCCTGCCAAGTTGGTGTTGAAGTATTCCTCATCTGCCTTTACTTGCAGTTCTGCAGATTTTGTCAGACGGTTCAGCATCTAATAGGATAAGATGATCAACACTGCTTTTACATCAAGAGAATAAACCAGCATGTGAAATGCTGAAATACAATGTCCCATTCTCTCTTATGTTAAATATAGAAGAGTTTTGTTACAGGAGTGCAGTAATTCCATTACCTTCTGTTTTTCTTTCTCTGTACACATTTGTTTGTTGTTCTCCACAAAGCTGAAAAGGGCTTCATGCTCTCTTGTTAACCCAATTAATTTCTTCTTGCTCTGTGGAGAAACAGCCTCTGTTATTTAAAAGTCTGCTTTCCTGAAATGTCACAAGTTTAGAATGAACTTTTAGGCAATATGTTAATCAGTAAGTCTAGGCTTAATGAAGCATACTTCATATAAAATGTTACTTAAATACAATTTCAAAAACAAGTTTGGATTTAAGCAATATTTTCATTTAAAAGGCACTATAGGAGTTATGCATCAAATTTAGATGGAAAAGTTTTCAATTAACACAAACAGTACTTTTGTTATATTTATCCACAGTAAATAGTTTTTTAGCTGAATGACAGTGAACTTTCTCACTACTTATTTAAAATTATGAATTCTTCAGAATCACACTTTGATCTTACCTTTAATTGTTCATTCCAATTTGTAACCACTAGCTTCCCTGTCTTTTCAACAGCATTGTCTAGCTAAGAAGGAAAAGTTGAAAAATATTAACTGGGAAAATTTGGTGTAAACAGAAGATCTGGTAGACAGATGTAAATTAAAAGGCACATTAACTGAAGAATGAAATGACTATCACGGCAATGAAAGCTGAGGTATCCTCAATGGTCACATACCGGTCTCCTTCTCTTGGTATGTTCATCTAGAACTTGACGGATATCCAGAATTGCTTCTTGTTGAAAAGAGTTTCCCAGTGTTCTGTTAAAAAAATCCCATTCAGTGATTTAATGAGGGGTGACATAGTGGTGCAGTGGTTGGCACTGTTGCCTCACACCTTTGGGACCTGGGTTCAAGTCTCCACCTGGGTTATATGTGTGTGAAGTTTGCATGTTCTCCTCATGTCGTCGTGGGGTTTCCTTAGGGTGCTCCAGTTTCTCCTCACAGTCCAAAGAAATGCTGAGGCTAATTGGGGTTCCTGAATTGCCAATAGGTGTGTGTGTGTGTGTGTGAGAGTGTGTGTGAGTGTGCCCTGCAATGGGTTGGCCCCCCATCCAGGGTTGTTCCCTGCCTTGTGCCCATAGTTTCTGGGTTAGGCTCTGGACCCCCTGCAATCCAGTAGGATAAGTGGGTTGGAAGATGGATGGATGATTTAATGATGCATGTTTCTGAGCTGCTGCTTACGCTGCAGAACCCATGTTATGGATGCTTTGATTACCGCAAACCGCCCAAACGTAATATTCTGGTCTCACATCCTTCCGTTTTCCCCCTCAGCTATGCATTAACTACAGAAATTCATGCTAAATACCTGTTTAAAATGCACATCAGCAGTTACCCATAGATTCAAAATGAAACATTTTGAGCAGTATGTAAAACATATAAGCAGTGCAACGCACAGTCATTAACAAACCACACATTTATATATGTTATATATACTGGACCAGCCAAAAGTTTGGAACCGCCGATGCAAAGATTTCTTAGTTTTTTTCCCTAAATTTTAGAGTAAAAATATCAAAACCGCTGAACAAAAAAAAATTAATTAAAAAATCTAATTTGTTGGGGGGGGGGGCAGCTCTGTGGGTTGGGACTCAGAAGGTTGCTGGTTCAAACCCCATGGTAGGTAGAATGATCCCGTTATTGGGCATTTGAGCATGGCTCTTAACCCCAACTACTCCAGGGACTGGCTGACCGCACCGTTTCCTTTATGGCACTTCTGGCCTGCTCCTGGGATGCTTTTCCCGCTGTCCTGAAGGAGCTCCTACATATACTCAGCTCTCATTTTTTCTTCACTCTCATGTCAGACTCTTCTGAAACTATTTCTGTTTTTGTTCAGGTCAGGTGGCCAGGTCATGTGATGCGGCGCCATCACTCTCCTTTGCAGGAGACATGGTGTGTCCAAACATTTGACTAGCACTGTATGTACAGTGAAAACGGTTGTAATTCCCTTAATGCAGTGGTCATTACCTGTGAATGTCCGCTGTGGAACACATTTCATCTGAGATGTGCGCCCAGGCATTGTAAGTGGAGCTGGAAAATGAGAGAAATTATGGCAAATCTTGAGCTGGCCAACTTCTGAATCTAGTCAGTAGTTCTACTTATGACTAATTCTGCACAGTGAGCTATGAATTTGGCAGCGGAGCACCTGACTTTCCATTTGTCCACTTGTTTCCATTTGTTTTACCGCTCAGATGTCCATTAAGTAAATTTGACGTAGCCTAGAGAGGCTAATGAGCATGCGGAGCCGCGCGACGTCACACGCACTCACTTCTGAATCATCCCGCTGGATGCTTTGATGAGTTTGCCCGCCAGCTTCTGCAGGCCTTTGGAGTAACTGATTTCCAGCTCAGCCCTGCAATTCAAGATCATGATCATCGCATGTCCGAGATACGCCTTGTAGCGAGATAAAGATCAAGGTCCGCAACGGAATTTTATTTATGGCTAACAAAACGCACGCTTCAGGTGGCCTAGCGGTACGGATGTAATACAATTAAATTTTATCTGGCAGCTGAGGATTTTGAAAGTTAATCATTTCCCCTGTTTGGCATGACTTCTGGCGTGTTTCCGAATTCTGAAGCAGGACAAAAAGGATAAGGAAAGGTCTAATTTTCTCCACCACACAATTCCGCTACAGTCCATGGGAAATGACGCATTGTAATCACTTTCATGACCAGTAACCGTATCAAGGCACCTTCCTGAAAAATTCTATTAATGCAAACAAAAGCCCATTTGTCTAATCTCTCAGGTTTGCTTTCCTTTTATACCGTTTGAAATCCAGTAATTCAAAACTTTGTTGCTGCACTAAGCGTTGAGGCTGGCGGCTCTGTTGGGTTGGTAAGAAGATTAGAGTTTGGAAAAACATGTTTCAGTCCTGCAGGAAGAACAAGTGGAAAAGTAACTGGGTTTATTAAAGAGTAACTCAAAGGCTCAGACCTCCAGTGCGCTGTGGGTTTTTTTTCAGTGTCTTTGCTACACCGAATTCTCTCACAGTATCACTGACAGTACCTGTTAATTCACCTGCTAAATACATAAATGACAGCAATCCAATGTGAATACCTTTGCTGGAAGACCGACATAAGTTCCTTGCAGAAATACTCTCCATTTTTTGAGAACTTCTTAAGGTCTTGGTACAGCAGGTTGTACTGCAAAACACAGCCAGACACCCGGAGCCACATCAGAGGTTGTCAGAGTAACTTCACTTCAGGAGTCAGGGGTAAACTCCATTAGCTTGAAAGACATGGTTTGATTTTCCCTCAACACATGAAAAGATTTCTCCTAAAACAAGACAAAGGTTAGCAGGAATACTCACGGTGCATCCGTTGAGTGGGTCCTTCATCTTGCTTCCGCCTGGGCCGTTTTATTGACTCTGCACTTTGAAACTTTGACCACCCTTCCAGTCATGCATGCGGAAGTTATTTACATACATATAGCCCTGTAACTCCACTGGCGCTTTCCATCTGGGTATAAAAGCTGCTGACTTCTTCTCTTACCCTCCTCGTACTCTCTACGGTGAAATCACACAGGAGGACTCTCAGTTATGCGTCTTCTACCAAAACTATTTGCATTTCAAAACCAAAGTCAATTGTACACATAATCAAAACTGATGATATATTAATTTTTTTCTTCCACCGCCAAAATCACATTACACATCTGTCACTGGGTTATGTTTAAAAATCTGTAACTGACCTACTGGTGTTTAAAATATAGATTAATAGGATGTGGGACATGAAACCATTTAATTATCTTGTGATTATTTGAGTTCTTATTCAATTTCATTCTACAAGGTACATAATTAATAGAATCTATGTTAACTTCAAATCAACTAAAGCTTATGACATGTAATCTGGAGGCGATGAATAAACCTTTGCAAGTCTATACTAAACTGTATATTTATATACACACACCATCTGTAAATGTAGCTGGTAAATGTAAATACAATGTTTTTGTATTATGATCAAGAAGAAATTTCGAATAAGGCTTTAAAAACACATGGAAGTAAGTGGCATGTTGGCTTAAAAGTGTTTATTCAAAATGTATTTTCATCGGTATTCTATCAGTTGTATGGGTTTGAAACACTGAGATCATCTTTGCATCAGGTGATGTGTTTCAGTGGTGGACATTTGATGCATGATTAGCTATTTGCACATCTGCTCCTGGAGTCCAGTGAGAGATGGAGAATATCTGTGTTTAAACTGTACAATTGTAGGAGCAACGAGAGTCTTCAAAACAGGCACACACACACACACACACACACCACACACTCAGTTACAAGCAAGATTTGACAGTTTGTCTGCCTAAAAACAAATAGGAGAAATGAGGTATAATGGTATGTGCAAAATAATGCGCTTAAGTGATTATTGAAAGCAGATGGGTGAATCAAAACGAGCTGAAAAAAGGCACCCAAGGTATTGGGTAATAAATCTGTATTACTGCCGACCACATCACACAGCATGCAGAGAAACATGTGGTCCTGGCAATGAGCTGATAGAACACAAAGTCCAGTGCAGAGGAGAAAATTTATATAAGACAAATAAAAACAGTGAAGATCAACCAGGCAGCTTCAGTGAAAGCAGTACGACACCAACCCACTGCAAACTGATTTATTCACAGACTCTTGGGTCTTCTTGAAGAAATGGAAGGTAAATGTTATGTTATGCTAATTTATCTAGAAATGACAGTCAGCTGCGGGTGACACAAACATACGGTGCATAGAGAGCCTGGAATTTGTCCTGACCACTTACTTCATTTGGAGAATGACTACTTAATAGTAAGGGTGACACTGTATGACACTCAGAGTTCTGCATTTCACAAGCCTGGCTAGATGTGAGTGGATCGAGGGAGTCTGCAAAGCGATGACTGTCATGATGGCGACCTCAATAACAACGCAGGAAGATTGGCTCAAGGTGACGTTTCTTAAATTAGAAATTTGTTTTGACTAATTCAAATTAAAGCAATAAACATGTCTTCCCACAAATTTCAGTGCACTACTGATTAATATGCTGCACATATTTTCATCTTTTGAACCAAAAAGATATAAATTGGTTTGTCACAGACCATTAAATTTTGATGTCTTGGATAAGCACTAGCAAATATGCTGTAATAGGATAATTATGTTTCTTCTGAAATAACAGCAAGTCATTCCCAATAACAAATAATCATAACAATAGTCAGTCATGCCAGAATAACAACAGTAAATGACAAATTAAAAACATTTGAAAAGCTTCATTTACTGTTTACAACTGCTTGATGAAGCTTTATATAACAGTCATAAATGTATCTCTATCAAATACATACAAATAATACTGATATATTAGTGCTACCCTTTTAAAAATAATTGTAAAAATAATCGGAGTAGTAGACTAGAACTGTAAATGTTTAAAATCTCAAATCGATGGGGGGGGCAGTGATCTGTACCGTATGTGATCAACCAGAGACATGACCAATATCGGCTTTACTGAACTGAACTGAACTGACTGAATACTGAATAAAACAGTGGATTGTGAACTCAGTCTGCAGCACCACTGATAATCCAGTGTTTAAAATGCATTGGAAACAAAATAAAATCCCTCCTGTCAACAGTTTTTGAACATGTAAGAATAAATAACATCAAAAAAGTGAACAAAAGTTCCCATTTCTGCAATGTCAAATATCAATACACAGCCGGTGTGCATGAAAGATCTGGGATGCCTTCATTAAATTCTAAAAACAGGCGCTGCACAAGAATGCTTCAATGGTCTATTTAAATTTGACTTGAAGTATATAAACCGAAAAATTAATGAGAAAGGAAACATGAAAGGGAAAGCCAGACTGTCTTAGCAAATGGTGCCAAGAGCTTTGGGTGTGAAACAGTGCTCGTCCAGAGATTGTGGTGCCGGGAGATAGCCGTTGGTCCCGTTTGTAGCGTCGGTGGTGCCATGATGAGGCTTCTGAGCGACGACGGGGACGTCATCCTCTTCAGAGCTGGATTCTGCCTGAGTGTGGGCGTCTTTCGACACCTGGGTGAGACAGTGAAGAGACGGCTCGTGTTCAAGGTCTCTGTTTAGCTGCGTTACAAAGGAAACGATATCACAGCATCCTGGAATGACTGGAAAGATCCACGAAATAAAACATGGTTTATAAAGTGCTGATGAAGTGTTTTTAATGTGAACAAAAAGTTCTATATTGCACAAAAAGCTATGTTACTTAGTTTCAATCTAGAAAAAAAGTCAAAAAGCGTGAACTGACAAAAGTTCATGCTAATGAATTACTAAATTAACAAGAGTCCTAAAAAATTATGAACTGAATGAGTAAATGGACAATCTCAAGGAGCAGTGTTACTTGTAGTCAAATACTGAGGTTGGACTTTCTGTCCTACTTACATGTAAGGGATTCCACTTCCCCACCTTTGAAGAGAAAAAGAAATGTAAAAGCGTGTTATGGGAACGCCGCAGTAACTGTCCTCACCTATGATCACATGACAAATTCACTGCCTCTCCTGTGCTGCTGAGGTAAGCATACAAATCCATTCAGTTTCATTGTCTTAAAGATGTCTTCTTAATTAGCAAAGATTAAACATTCAGTTATTATCCAGTAAACTTCTACCAGTGCAATAGATATAGAGGCTCCTCACTTTTCCATGGCATGACTTTAGGAGATTTCCACTTTACCATGGAATGATCTTAGGAGATTCAACTTTACCATGGGATGACCTTAGGAGATTTCCACTTTACCATGGCATGACCTTAGGAGATTTCCACTTTACAGTGGAGCGCATTCATCTTTTTCAACCTTGGATTTTTATCTGTTCCCAGGCCAGCAATATGCTGTACGACATTTTCCGATATCGAGCAATGACAGCATCCACACAGCATCTCTGTAGCGCTTGTGAGCGTAAACGGTTAGTGTTTAACAACGTTTAGTACTGTTTTTTTTCCTGTATAACCAAATAAACTTGTCTGAGTTTATATACTTTTCAATTACTAGTAGTTAGTTACAGTAATAATTTATTGACGTATTCAGTAGCAGTTGTTATTTATTTATTTATTTATCATATTCGACTTGCATATTCATTATGGTCGACCTGTAGGGTTCCCGCAGCGGTCATCACAATAGCTAATTCTGACTGGCATTTTGATCAAAATGCAGTTTTTATCCCAAACAGTATTTAAAAATGTAGCTTGCAGTTTTTTTCCTTCAATACCCCCCCCCCCCCCACAGACACATGCAAGTATTGATTGCCTTGGACATGTTGACGATCCCTGATTACGATAACATTTTGACGTTCAAACAACTTGTCTGCATTACTCACGAGTACATATACTGGTAATTATGTACTATTCATAACACGGTGCGACACATCTCCAAGTAATTTGTCAATTTTTCATTCCCAAATTCCACGCCACGCCACCCGGAGGTTGTGCAGGGACACTGCGCCGGCTGTGCGTAATGCGGGCATGCTGAGCACTCACCTTGCCCCTAGAGACAGCCCTGCAGAGGAGCCTCACTATGAGGTAAGACCAGAAGACATGCAGCACCTGGAGTAGCAGCAACAGGAAGTTGAAGACCCACCAGGACGGGTACGGGCCTATGATCTCCCAGCTTTCAAACAAGGTGGTGTTTAAAACCCTGAAGGAAAGAAACAGCAGCTGTTGACCTCTGTGACATGTAGTCTTGCACTGCGGAATATACACTAATGCACATGTGCACAATGGCAAACATTTTTCTTAATATCAAGCCTGAAGTAGAGGTAATTTTTTTCTGAAATTTCTCTTACAGATTATGGTCAATGAGTTACACATGATCTCCAACAATGTGAGCGTGGAAATAAATAGTGATATGAAATATGTTCTGTTGGTCAGTGTACACAACTGTGCAGTAGGATTTGCTCATGGTCTTGGTTATATTTAATGAAAGCTTCCTTTTTGGAAATACTCCTAAGTTATGTTTCATTATGTATGACAATAAGCAAAATATGTACTGTGCTTGATAAATTTCTTATTCATTACATGCTTAATTGGAAATATTTAAAACCTCTGTGCCTAAAAGAAGAGGACAAATGGGTTTTCCTCCCTGGGTGTGATACACAGACATGTACCTTCTGAGGACAACAATAAAAAAAGGGGGGGAAAAATCCTTCCTTCCCAAGTTTGGAAACCATGGCAACAGAATCTTGCTGGTTTACACTGAGCATCAAAAAATAAGGACATGTGGATTAAAATAATGAAATCAGGATCTCAGAGTTTCTTACAGATCTTCTGAAAGGCATGATTCCACCATCTGCCCCGAACACCATTGAATGTTAGCATTTGTCGCTCTCCTGTGTTGGTTCATGAGACCCCCTGTGTATTGAGTAGGTAAGCAGACAGGTAGTAAAACTACAGGTTTGAACCCACCCCCCACCCCCTACCTTGGGGTTTGAACCCCCTGCTGCCAAAATCCTGTCTGTGGGGTTGCCATGCACCCCCTAACATTTATTTTTGGGTACGTGCTTGGAATTCAGCACGTATCGCTGAGGACTTTAGCACATAAGGAAAGGTACTCTTTTGCTTTCTGAGGCTGGAGGCTGGAGTGTGTGAAATACAGCTTGGGTGTCGGCACACTGAAAAGCGATAAATGAGCACCCCCCCCCCCCCACCCCAGAGCTGCTTAGAATTGACTGGGGTGCAGTAAGAACACAAATAATATGACATACATTGCTGGGAAAAATAACTGTCAGTAGTCCTCAGCGTTGACGGCTTTTCACAATTGGCTGCCCGCCAACTCGCACCCCCCCCCATGCGACGCGCTGAGTAAGGGCCAAACAGTGAGCTCCGTCTCAACACTGGCTAACAGGAAAGTCCCTTATACTCTGTCCCTGCCTCAGAAACTTCTGTGCAAATTCAGCTACCGAACCAACACCTGCAACGGTTGGACGGGGGATCCGTCCTTGATGTGGGTGCATGGAGAAGGCACCATTTGCTGGGTACCTAGGAAACATCTGTCACATTCGTCACATTTGGTGACTATAGCCTGGCTCAGTCTCACTGCCAGTCAGCGAGGATGTGAGTATACAAAATACAAACATGCACACAAGCATCAATGCCCCTGACGAGTTTAAATTCAAATACACTTAAACTTCCAAATGAGTTAATATCCATAATAAACCATTAAAACCATTTATCCAATGCAGGTTCACTGGGAGGGAAGGCACATGCAAAAGCCATAAACAGTGGAGATAGGATTCAAACTCACACTTCAGCCTCAGAGGAGTAAAGTCACGCTTTATGTTTTCTATTTAACACACTGTTAGAAACCTCTGACAGACCTTTACACAAGAATACACAAAAACAGCGGTGATGGCATACGTCGTCCAAAGCGGTGCAAGGCAAATTGCGCAATAAAAACTCGGAATAAATGTATCTAGGCTGAGCTTCCAATGAATTTCCAGGCACAAGTGTAAGCAGTATTGAGGCAGAAACTACACAGCAGCAACTTAAAAACAAGATGGTAATAAGGTTATTCATGGACCAGAAGTGCAACATAAGAACAGTCAGGGAACGTAAACAGGCATCAGTCTAGTAGAGGAAGAGTGTGGCGGATATTCATATGCAACTACTGATGGTTCCCGGAAGAATAACATCTAAGAGTGGCCATCCCAAACTTAATTAGCTTTACATCAAAGACATTATGTGGCAAGATGGCTGTCAGCTTAATGGTTTCCTTTGGTTCCCAGGTTTCTCGCAGCCCACAGATACATAATTAGGCCAACTTAGCACCTTTAAATTGTGAATGATTATGAAAGTATGAGTGTGGCCAGTGAAGGACTGGCATTTCATCCATTATTCTGGGATAGGCTCCAGACACCTCCCTGCAACCTTGGAAGATGGATGGATGGGTGGATGGATGGATGGAGGTAAATACATCATTGTACTTCACTTACCAGATAGGATAAACACCCAGTCTGGAACTTACAAAGACCAACGCAAACATGACAAATGTGACATTGCAGACTCTGTGGCATTTTGCGTAGTTCGCCATTTTAGCAGCCTGCAAATGCATAAAACACAAACACGTTAATATAAATTAAAGCGGGTATCTAGAGGCTGCACACTTAACCTAAAACCCTCTCCTCAAGTCAGCAGCCTAAAAACAGACAAGGATTTATAACACATCTCCCCTGGAAAGGCACTATTTTGTTTAAAACAATTATTCTAGGTAAAAATACAAAACATGCATCACGGGTAGCATCACAGTATTAACACATTGTGTATGATAATAATGGTAATAATAACAACAACAAGAAGAATAATATTGAATAATACTAATAAATGCACGGTGTGGCCCATGTGACACACGTCCTGAAATGTACCACACACATCCTCTGACCGGTACAGACACACGGGTGGGCTCACCTCCATCAGGACGTCAGCAGCGTCATGGAGACACATGACCAGGGATCCCACGCGCACCATGTTATTAACATAGGAGAAGGTAACCAGCAAAATGGTTGCCAGGTGATGCATCAGGATGAGTGAAAAGTCCTGGGAGAAGCAGACAGAGCAGGATACGGGCCCTCGGTTAAAGGTACTTTTATTATATTAACCTGAGGGAAACAGACTTAGTTCACATGCACAGTGAACATTAGAAACCTTTTTCGTGTTCCCCTTGACAAGACCTTTACAATTCCGCAATTACCAGCATGATATTATCACATTCCGTTTCATTCATGGTATTTTCAGAAAGTCAAATCTGCCACGAACCAAAGAAAGGTGACGGAATGTCGATACACAGAAAGTGACATTTCCGTTGTCTGCAGAGCTACAGGAGGATGGGCTGCATTTGTTTACGTTGGCCTCAAACCTGGAGAGTACGATGTTTAACTGTGGGAAACAGGGGCTTTCTTAAATACGTGCGCATATAGCCGTGTTATTTGATGCTCTTATCTAAAGTGACGCATTTTTGAGAAAGCAGAGTCAGGCTTCTTGCTCAAAGACCAGTGGGTCCCTATGCCAACCACAGGATTTGAACCGGCAACCTTCTGGATCACAGGCACAATGTCCCAACCCACAACGCCACACACTGCCCTCCCCCCACGACATGACTATTAAAATAACCTCTTGGTTATTTTAACCCTGGTTTCTAGAATGTCTCTGTGGATCTGTGAGGTCCCTTTTTTCATTTGGCAGAAGGGAAGGCAGCTGGGCCAGCTAATATGGGATGCCAGTGTGTCTCTGCTCTCACATCTCAGCATGTTTCATGCCCTACTCCTCTCCAGTCTAGGTACTGGGTCTGATCCGGCTGCAGTAATAGGTCATTGAAACAGAGTAGAGAAGCACAGTATGGATGATAGGGCAAAGGATTCACAGGGAGGCAGAAAACCAAGACAGGATTTGGAATTTTAATTACTAAAATTAGTATATTCCTCCCACGAAGCTGCATACGATAAGAGACTCGAAGATTAGAAACTATTCATACGGTTGTCCTGATATGCGGCATGGTTTTTAACAACCGTATCCAACTTTCACTATGTATAAATTGTCAGCAGTGCCAGTGATGTTCACTTAAATCCTACTCACACAATGCAGATGAGAGCCAGGGTAAGGTAAAGCAGAATTTCCATCCATGAATGTGGAAAACATTTTACAAATGACGACTTAAGAGGCAAAATATAAAAAAATTAATTAAAACCCCATCTAAATGTCTAACTAAAGTTCTAAACTTAAAAAAAAAACTTATAGAAATTGTTCTAAACATAAAAAGTTACAGATAATTAATTTTGTGGAAATGCAAACTTTGACACCCGTACAGGGATTTTCATTATTAAACGGAGTATCTTTATAGTGTACAAAAGAACAGAGAGCATTCCAGATAAAAGCCAAGAAAATTGAAATGTTCAAGATGAGAGCTGTTGTCAGGGACAACTTGTTTATTCCAGAGAATAAAAAATTAAAAACTAAAGAAAAACAAACCGCAGTGAGTAGGACCAGAAATGTCAGATGAAATATCGTCATCAGACACATTTTAATAAATATATAAAAATCCACTTTTCGATTCTGATGAAGACATTGGGACGAGAACACGAGTGAGCTGCACCATAAATTAACAACATTCACCTACTGTATGGGTTTGGAGATGTGGGAAGTTCTTCTAGGAATATAGATCAGAAACATGTGCGATTTATGAATTTGCGAGGTCCATACCTTCTTCCTGATGTCTGTAAACTGCATGAACAGCATGGATAAATAGAAGGAAAGCTGGAGGATATAGTAGTAGTGAAGGTCCACAGTCAGAGGCTGTGAATGAATCAAACAAAACACATAAGCAGACCTGGATTAACAGAAGCTCCAAAGGTAGTCTTTTGGAGGTGTTGGTACTAGAAGAGACATGGAAAAATATCATTATTCTCACCTGATAAGGGTAACTGTACCAGCAATATTTGGTATTCCATATCCATGTGGTCTCAATAGGAAAGAGAAGAGGGTACGTGAATATGGATGTGAAAACAGTGTCATAACAGTGTCATAAAGGGAAAAGGGATGTGGCCAATGCAGACTTGTGTTACAGCATGATACTCGTCTATTCAAATTTCGATACTAGCTGTTCGGTTGTTAGCAAAATAAACATGACAAACTTTGGCAATTAATTACATAGTGATCATAGTGCAGCCTTTGGTAACAGTACAGAGTAAAATGCTTGGCACAGTAGTAGCCTGGGAGTTAAAATTCTGATGTTTGTCGGTCTGGAGGAGCTTAGCGAAACGTGTCACCCTGCGACATAAATTTGGGCTGTGACACCCGTGACATAAACTGTAGCTTTTATGGGTAGAATGCAGAACAATTGGGAAATAAATGGAAACCTCAAGAGGAGTTACACCAAGTTCAGGAAGCAGAGTTAAGGCACCACTGTGGCCTTTAAAGTGGAGCAGAATCTGCTATACTGTCAATATTAAATGCAAAGAACTTTAATTATTTAGACGCGCAGCCTGCATGAGTATGCATATGGTCTCCTGAAACCCCCCCAGCCTCCTCCCCCCAATCTGGTGACTGGTCACACCACTTCAGGTTAATAACTAACTTGGTCGTGTATTTCTAGGATGGATTTGCTGTGAAATTTCAATTGTTTACAACCATACTGGATGGCTGTGCGTTACAGAAGGGGAGAATCAAGGATGAACTGCTTGTCTGGAGAAATTCTTTCAGCCTACAGGATGATGTCATCTCTGGGCCATAATTGTTTACACAGAATTATTTCAAGGACAGTACTCTATAGGTATGTGCTGGGGGAATGGACTGCCTGCCCTGTAATTTTCTTGACAGAATTCAACCAGATGACACATGTATCCGCAAGAGTTATGGTCCAGATGAACGAATGACTGAACGACAGCCTTGAGGAGCTGGTTAACTCTATCAGTCTTACAAAAGGCTGCACTCTAGACTATGTTGCTACCCCATTCCCAAATATCCGTGTGATATGGTCGCATTCCCCCCTCCGTAAGCCTGTTTTATTTGTGGGCAAAAAAAAAAAACCCCACCTCTAATTCCCTCCCACTGATGACCGCGATGACTCTCAAAGCAGTCCGAGAAATTCAGAAGCACTCGATGGAATATAGTGCTTTCTGTTGCTAAACAACCAGTCAAAAGCCTGCGTTTCCTGCCTGTGGGGGCTTTCTTCGACCCCCATGGCAACCTTTGTTTTAAGCACCTGCATCTATTGTCAGATAAATCTGTACCGAAAAGACTAGCTAAAAAAAATTAGCAAAAATAAACACAAGGCTAACAATTATTTAAAATAAGAATAAAACATTTTAGACGTTAAGCTGTGCAGATGTCTTGCAGGAATGACAGGGATGAGGCCTCTGGTCTTCGTGGCAGAAGCGCTGCTGCCCCGTGTCAGAGGACCCTCCAGCGCTGCGCTTTCACAGAGGAGCGCGCGGTACTGCAAACCCGCTAGTTAGGATGCACAGGCACGACTGGCCGATATTGGCCATTTTTTTGTAAGTTTTGACAAGATAGAAAGGCAATACGTGCTGAAAATATCAGCAGGGATAATTAAAAGTGGATTTGCCGACCACGTTTCATCCCTTGCATCTGGCACCAATATAAATAAATAACTCCTCCTTAGCTGCGCGGAACGGTCAGTCGATAAATTCAGAAACATGGGACTGAGCTCGCTGACAAGCATGGGCGTATCTTTCATAATTAGTATTCGGCTCTGGATCCTGTTTGGGTGAAGTCTTGTCGAGGGGTCTTCTTCACACAGTGATATTCACTCACCATACTCCCAGCCTGCCTTGTTTTTCAACACTTTCACGTAATGCAAGTTTGATTTTTGACTCGGCCATTTAATGCAGATTCTTTCAATAAAAGACACAAAAGGAAAAATAACAATAAACTTAATAAGCTGTCAAGAAATTCTGCTAAAACCGCATGTAACAGTCTACAGATTCTACTATTCAGATTCAACCAGGCTGATGCAATTATGCAGAACTCCTGCGTGACAGCTTGACAGGACATTTCAAATATGAGCTAAGTTTAATTCAGGGGGATTTTTTCAGTCTGAAATTTGAACTGAAAAATGTCGCCCTTACCTTGTTCAGGAATTGTACTCCATAGGTGAATATGTAGATGTAAAACGTGAATCTCCACCTGTATCGAAAAAACAACAACATGGAATTCAGCCAATAACATATTACAGGTGTTAGTCTCCTCTTAGGCCTAAAATTACTGCTCGGGGCTTTTGACGGGTCCTTCTTCTGTCTTTGGAATAGTATAGAATAGAATATCTTTATTGTACTGTAAATGCTAATGTATAATGCTATTGTAAATGCAGAACAGATCTGACCGGGGGCATGCAGGATGGAGCAGGTAGTAAGCAGACAATCCACTGTCATGCCCCTGGGGGGGGGGGGGGGGGGTTTTTTTTCTTTGGAAGAGCCCCTTTATTTAAAAATATTATATTAAAATAAATGAGGTGGATTTTGGGGGCAGGGGGGGGGCACAATACGCAATACCCCATGACACTTTTCTTGTCACTGAACAACAAAACCATAGACCACAGACCCGATCTGGGGGGAGGCATTATTTCATAGCAGGAGTAGAGGCCGTATTCAGCGAAACAGATGCATGTTACGGACACATGACTACAGGACACGTTTGCTCAGACATAACCTTCCTCCTCTTCATTTTTTTTTTTTTGTAAATAGTCAAAGCTTGCACACCACGCGAAGCATGTTGGGATTTGATTAATGTTGCTGATGACATGATATTACATATACAGCCTAACGTTACAGTCGATTGCTAGATATCACATCACAACACTCAGTCAGAAAGCAATATCATTTGTTTATGTTTATGTTTTAAAAACACTGCTATAATTTTAGATTTTTATTACTTAAGTTAAAGTAGCAACAGTAAAAGTTGGTCGCCCTGGGGTGGGCGGGGGGGGGCACCGGGCTCAGAAGAAGCCTGCCTTGCCCTTGCCAGAATCTGCCACTGGCCACAAGGCGAACATGTGTCTGCAAACAACACACTTCTTCTGATTCTCTACCAAGCCATCACTGTACATGGAGCCCTTCAAGGTCCCTATAAACCTTCCCTATTTTTCAGGTCCTTCTCTGCCCTGAACTGCTGAATGCTGGGCACTGAATATGAGTATTGCAAAGGTTTTGCGTGCCTTTTTAAGTGTACGTTGCAAAGAAAAGAAACATTATGAAGGTTTGGTACTTATCTGAGGCTTCCGGGGATGATTCAGAGGTTATACTTAAAAAAAAAAAAGATTTAATAAGTGCAAACTAATTAACGTAAATAGAAAAAACTGTAAAGTACAAAAAATACATGCCAATATCTGGAAATTGTTTCATGGTGATGTTCGCTAAGTCAGTATGAACCAAGTTCTCTTTGCATGAGTATAAGCTTTCAGGTTTTTGGCACTAATTCCATTACTGTGTCAAGCTGCATGACTCAAAATGATGATGGATCAGGGAATATTTCCAAGGACAGTTCTTTGTTGCACCCGATGGCCATGTGACCTGAGACAGTTAGTTGCCCACTGTTTTTATACTGCGGAGCATTTCCAGTTCAACCACAAGCATCCTGTGAATTTTTCCTGCACCCACCATAACCATGCAGGATCACTGCTTTATGACTGCTTGGCCACCTGGATAATGGATCCTGGATAATGTCTGAACTTGGTGAACTGACTCCATGAAGAGGGACTGCTTCTTGTTGCTTGGTAACAACAAATAAATATAAACCATCAATCAAACCATGACCCCACAGTGGGATGAGTGAAACAGACATCATGATGGTTTACTTGTTAACTGGTTTAACAAATTCCGGATTTTGGCACGTAAGGGTCTATCAGGTGATAAGATCTTTTAATTTCAAGCTGGGGCTTAGAACTGGTGATAGAATATAATGACAGTTTCACAGAAGCAAAAAAAAAAAACTACAGTAATTCCCACTCTGTGGACGGTGTATTTTTATAAAAAGCACACAATTCTGTTGCAGCCTACAACATTCTCAGAGTGTCAGACTGCACATATGCTGCCACAACTTGCTTTCCCAAGGTCTGTGTTCTTGGGGGAGTTGCCTCTTCATTGTATCCCAATGCATTGCCCCACAGCCCCCAAAGGGGGTGCCATTACTCAAGCAAACCCTACTTAGGTAGTCAAAGTGCTGCTGCTCATCCCAAGAACTGCCCTCTCTTCATTTTCTTTAGAAGTCCAGACTGTCCTGGAAGATTCCAGTCAAATCCTCTGACGGCATGCTGGTCTTAAACCAGACATAACATATTGATTCCTTAATGTCCATAGTGAAGAACAAGGAACTCCCTAAATGGCAGGACAGACTTCTCTCTCTCTCTCGTTCTCTCTCTCTCTCTCTCACACACACACACACACACACACACACATTTGTATTCATATCATTGTGGGGACTCTCTATTCATTTCTATGGGGAAAACTCTAATTCTAGGTTGATGAACTTAACCCCTACCCAACCCAAACCTCAACCCTAAGCAACCAAATGAAATACAAGGCTTTTCTTTTTTTAAGCATTTTTAGCTTTTTGATTGCATTCTCAGAGCTTTGTGGAGACCTGAAAAATGGTCCCCACAACGTCAAAATGGCAGGTTATCACATTGTTGGGGACTGCATGTCCTAGGACAGTGGGACGTAACCCGTGCACTCGGAGTAAAAGCGCCTCAGGAAGGTCATGTGACCTCCACATGGGTGTGCTTCAAAAATGTGTCCCCCACCCCCACAAAAAAATAAAAAATAACTGGCCAGTGATATCAAACAGGGTAAAACCATGTCTGACAAAGTGCCAAAGCCTGAGCCTTTCAGATGTTGATAAGAAGCTGGAAGCAATTTGGCCGCAAAAATGATTTTTTGAAGGAATCAAACCTCAGAGGGACTTGAAAGTGTGTTTACTATTTGAGTGTAACTGACAAGCACAGGGTCTCTCCTCGATGCACACCAGGAAATTTAGCTTCCCTGAGCTGGGGGTCCTGCTTCTTTTCTAGCAATTAAGATGTTAGAAATTTTGAAAAATAGCCAGATTCATTGATAGGACAATCCAGCAGATACCCTCCCCCTGCAAGAGGCTGCACAATCATTTGTTTTTAATATTACGATCCCAGTTCTTCATGCCACCAAAATACATTACTGTCAGCATACATTAATATGATTAATGCAACAGCCAGCCGTCCACAGCAATGAATTTATGCAAAATGGATCTGTTCCAACAATAATTTAAGAATCCTAGCCTAATTTGGACTCCTTTTTAATATATAAGGAGGCAAACTACACTGATGCAAGGTTATGTGGAAAGGTGGGCCCACAGAGATGGCTTCCAGCCTATAGAATCCACAATGCAGCTTTAAAATGAATAAGATCAAGATGTAGCCCTGGAGGTGCTGTGAGATCATGGCCAGTTTCCCCAGTGTCACTGGAGCTTACAGCCACATGCCCACCAGTCACTCCCCGCCTCCCACTGGCCAGCTTACTCATTCACTCACTCACACGACCCCCCCGATTCCCTGCATTTTCCCCACTGCTGGCAAAACATGCCTAATAGAGACTGAGACTTTTCATTCGCTTACCGCTTAAAGAGTGACCCTAATTTCGATATTTGGGATCACTCTCAAATAGCCCAGTTCACGCTAGCTATGTCAATGGAGTTTCTTAATGTTTTGCTAAATTCTGTTGTCACCAGTTTGTACAGCCATAGCACTAAGCAGCTAATTCAATCTTGATGATGCGGGGGCTCCATTTTTTAACCTCACTGACACAAACAAGAGGGAAAGGGGGGGGGAAAGCTGAAGATTTCTAACATGTTTTCACTACAGCATTATCCATAAATGGAATTTCCTTAATAAACAAACGTGTATTGAGACATCTAAGAACCTACAGTTCGCATCTGAAGTGCCGTATGAATGGCTTAAACAGCTAATAAAAAGGTAGCTAGTAAGTAAATAAATAAAATCAGTCAATCATAGGTGCAAAGGATTTCTTTCTATCAGCATTTGGCACTTGTACTCGAAAGCACAAACCCAAATGATCACTCGAGTATGCCGGTCATCCAATTCTGCCCAAGTCTGTGAAGCAGGCTCAGAGATAAGCCCTTGGGGCAGGAATTAAAGGAACTCACCGCCCTCAAACACGTCTGACAGCATCAGGACGGCTTTCCTGGTGCTGTGTGACAGGTCAGACGTGTCTGCGTATCCTTCTGAGACAGTGATGGAAATTTACTGCTGGCTGTGCAAACTCTCCCAGAAGGAGAAACCCAGGCTCCGTGCTTACGAAGGTGGCTTCATTACATGTCCGTGAGACCTGCTTCCCAAAAGAGATATTCTTAATACCTATTTATGTTTACTGGCGTTATAACACAATTAGTGATCCTCAATGCTTTTAAAATTAGCTATACTGGTATAGGGAATTTACAGTACCTCATTTATCTGGTGGGTTTATCCAAAGCAACTTACAGAATAGAGAAGGGTTACAATTTATGTGTGTTCCTAAGAATCTGAATTCATGACCTTTGCATTGCTTAGCACAATGCTCTACTTGTCGAGCATCAGGAGCTCAACACTTCGCTTTTAGCATTTGGTACCATTGGTCAGAACTGTTTATGAGCTCTACATTTTCTAAGGAGCTCTGCCGGTTATTGGTCATACTTGGCCCAATGATCATCTCAGCCTCAGCAACTCTGCCTGTAATTTGTCATTCAAAACTCCTTCCTATTGGTCACAACTAAACTGATCAGCCCTTTTCCAGCAATGTATGACTAGTATAATCAAACATTTGCAATACTCTGGGTTACATTATTTCAGTAACTGGCTGATATTGATATGCAGTGAACCCTTAGCTTCCTGTTAGCAATTAAGCATGAATCCAGTTTAGCTGGTTTTTAGCCACCAGTCCTAACTTGTGCAACTCAACCACCTCTGTGGCCACCGCAGGTCAGCTGGAGACTCCTAACAAGTCTGACAGGACGAACAGAGTCTCCTACATGCTCTCGCAGAACAGTGTCAGGGTACTGGGCTTCTCCTGGTTGCGCCGCTGCCGAAACCAGCGCTGAATGGGCCGCACGTCCCAGTCGAGCTGCTTGGAAAGGCCTTCCAGCCTCTTCTCGTCCGGGTGCTGGACAGGAGATAAGGAGACTTAAGTAGAATGACCCACCAACACTGACTGACGGGTGCTTGCATAAAAGCAGAATGTTCACAGAAAGAAAATAGAAGTACTTTGGCAAGACGGTGACACCCCGACTGAGGATAAGCTAGAACTCAGCCGTGCCGAATTCACAGCAGAAATGTGACTGGCACAAAACACGGCCCGCCTGCTAACAGAACTATCGGGCCTCATGAAACGGTGAGCATTCCGGAGAGGAGCAATGTTATGCTGGGTTATTCTAAAAGCGAACCCATTAAAAGTTGCCGAGGAAGCCCCTTCTCCATAGCCAGAAATAACCCCAAATGCCTCGGGGGACAGACCTACATATTAAACCAGCAGAGCTGGGAGGGTGGTCTAAGATTTATAATCTGCAACCGCAAGGATTATGGCCCAATTGACAATTATCCACAATAAAATATGCATCTTCTAATGGGATTTGAAATGCTGTTTGACGCTGTAGTAGTATAAGAATATAAGATCTGGAAAACTTACCTCAGAGATGCTTGATGAAATGTTAAATACATTCAATGTTGAATGCACTGTAAATAAATAGGTTTATAGCATTACCCTGCCAGGGTATTCTGAACAAGTCTGGCTCTTGACAGAACTACAGTCAGCAGAAAGGTCGATAGATAATTAATCCACCCTCAGAATCACTGATGGTTTATTTAACGATGCTAAAACTGCATGTTTATAATTTAGCTGCCAGTGGAAAGCTGCTCATACCTTGGTGATCGCAGTGAAAACCTTCTCCAGAATGGCATTATGCTGGGCTCTCTGTGGTCCATTGCCTTGAATCTGTAACCCTAAGGCACAAGGCCTTGCGATAAACCTGTATGGAAGAAAAGCGTGTAATTTAATGTCGTATTATAAAGGAGCATTATATACTGGCTAAAGTGTTAGCGAAATTAAGAAACCAATGTTACAATAGTAAATCTGAATCAAATTTAAGTACTTTGTACGATACTAAAACAGTTTAACTAGTATTGCATGACCACCAAAAAAGTATGTTTTAAACCTACATTATTTAATGTAGTGCTGGGTGTTATGACAAAAAAAAAAATCACATTATTTAACATACTGGTGGTGTCAGGGAATATCACTTTTTCCCCCCTAAGTTTACCCCCACCTTGGCAACAAGTGTTTAAATCAATAAAATTCATCTACAAATGTTTTCATTACTATAAAAAAACATTTACATTTAGCATGATAGTACCCAACATATTTTTTTAGATTATTTGTGTATATTCAGTTAGATCATGGGTGGGCAATCTTATTCATAACGGGCCATAGTATATGCAGGTTTTTGCTGCAGCTTCCTAATTAGAAGACTGATTGATTGGCTGGAGAGTCCTCACACCTGGGTTCAAACAGCTGACCTACAGGTTATCCCAAAATCCTGCATACACACTGGTCCTTTAATTTAAGATTAAGATTAAGATGAGACAGTGACATGTTTTATTTATCGTATCTGTGAAATTAGCTTGGTAACAACATATTTGCTTGACTGGTATCATTTTAATAATTAATAGAATAGAATAAAATAACTACTGTCAGTGCACACTTTCTTGCACAACTAAATTTGTAGAGGATGTACTTATATCTAGTCATTACAACATAAACACTTAAAAAAAATAATTAGTAGCTATAAATTGTCCTACAATAATGATGAACAGCAATATATGGATAATTGTTTTATTATAAAAGTTATAACTGTTAGTAAGAAGGGTACACACAGTGAACAGGGGTTCCCTATCAAACAGTGACCCATAGTGTTTCTGGCAGCAAATTATATTATATAATTTGGTGCCTATTAAAGCGTTACAGCTGTTGCTTCAGCTGTGCTATGGTATGGTGCTATATGAAAAATTCATACTGCATGGGAAATGAAAACCGGTGTACTGGGTTACCTGGTATACTTCCAAGCACTATTTTAATGTTTAAAAAATTGTAATAAAGTAAAATGCAGCATCCATACATTCATCTGATGAGTGAATTGAATCTATATAGAAAAGTAAACTGCAACTCACTCTATTTCTAAATAAGAAATGTTCATTGAAAACGGCACCTCAATGTAGGCCTACTGGTGTTCAATGCATCACAATGGTTCCATTTTTAATTTAAACATATTTCTGCATCAATGCACTTCATCTTGAAGGATGTTACAATTGACCTGGGACACTGTTGCAACTGTAAAACCTCTTCAAATATACACTTTGAGCTTATTATCATATTTAAATGCATTTTGATGATGTGGTGGAAAAAAAAACAAAAGATGGGTTTAACATCTTAAAATTTTGTCTAGTGCAAATTCTACAAAAGCATAATTGAGTGAAATGCAAAATGTATCCCCATCCAGCTTACCATATTGGAGTTGTATAATGCATAAACGTATTACAATAGTTCCATTTTAATTTGAGCATATTGCTGCATCAATACACTTCCTGTAAAGCCTGATCACTTCTGGCCATGTGGGACATATAATGACAGTTTATTGATTTCAGTTAGAACTGCACTATAAATTAGGTGCTCCTGTCATCTTCGTATAATTAAAGCAAAATGCCACGATTTGAAATACTGCTAGGGAAACAAGATATACCTCATGCGGAACTAAATGTTCAAAGAGTCAGACAATGACTTCATCTACTATCATTTATGCCTGCAATTCAGAAAACACGGTTTATAGGGGATGGTAAATGGAAAAACAGAAACATAAAAGACAAGCAGATTTAGATCTCAAATGTCGTTAGACCATGCTACCAGTCCAGACGTCTTATGGTGTGTCTATAAAGAGTTTGACGCTCTCTAAATGCCAAGGCGCACATCCATCATAAATAAACCGAAGCGGTAGACATTTTATACATGGCATACAGACTTAAACTTAAACAGGCCAGTAATAAACCCAGACTATATGCTGCCACACCACCACTAGTGAGTCAATGGCCTATTAGAACTATCCAGAACCATATATAAAGGATCAATGCACTTTATCTCATTAAACAATTAAAAGTCCCACCAAACTGTGCACACTCAATCCCGGGATAGTCACAGTACTGGACAGAATGCTACACATTCAAATTCAAGGAACAAATGAGTGCACTTCAGTCAAAAAATCACTCCACTACGCAGGACAGTGCAGTCTAGCAATGCAGCGCAATAAGGCACGTCACCTCAGCTGTCCTCTCCAATATTTTGACAAGGACAATGAGTAAATCTGGCGTTTCCCACCCGTGTGCAAACTATGCAATTCCCCAGTGGTGGAATGCACTGCAAACCTGTAAAATGCACCCAAACTGAACAATGGGGTTCGATTTGCACCAAAGACTACATGTTAAATGCTTAAAGAGATATTCTTAGCTGTGCATTCCAAAAATTCATAGTATCTAAAACTAAACTACACTAATGCATGGCATCTGTGTGCAAATATGTGCTTTTCACTGCTTTAGGGAACAATCATTTTCAATATTGCTTAGCACCGTTCATTCCCCTTTTTTATTCATCCTTTTCTACAACTGCCTGTTTTTGTGCCTCTGCTGAAAGGCCTTAATTTGCCACGTCGTCATACAATAAGAGCAATTTAAGTAAGAACTGGTGAAAGAAAAAAGTAACAATCAAAACATAACCCCGACCAGTACTTATCATGCACCTCTCAGACCAAAACTTTGTAGATTTGTACATATCTGAAAGCATCACAAATAATACATATTTAGCCTGGTGACTATTAGGAGTTCATAAATTCAGAAAAAAACAATATACTTTTCATCTACAGTAAAGCGGATTAAAATAGAGGTGCTTGGAAGGTAAATTAAAATTGATTTTGTCCCTCATAGCATGGAGTTTTATGCACAACAGATCGAAATGTGATTACATGTAATACGGTGAGCAATAGCTTTGTAACTTTTTTTTTTTTGTTTAACTTACATTCCTGCTACTCTCACCATAAGCAAACAGGATTAAAGAATGGGTTTCACAGTAATAACCATTCAGACTCTACAGTGCAGTTTACTAAAAATAGAGCATATATTGAATTGACAGTGTGGTACTCTCAAGCTTTTTTAAGAGATTACATTTTTGTTTGAGGTCTAACCGCAAACCTATTTTTCCATTTCGCCGAAGTCCTGCATACGTCTCATTTAAGTAGCAGCACCATTGCTCAGTGTAATTGAAATGCAGGCTCATTCACATTTATACACAGCCGTGATACTACAAAGATGAAAAATATATAAGGACATCTTATGCTGAGCACCAAGCCCTGCAGGTCAGAAGCAACAATTCTTACAAGTGAACACTTTGTGTAAATATTTTGCTACTTTTCACTGCCAAACTGAAACGTATAATAAACACGTGTTGGAAATTTCCCATTTGATAACATGAGCGTGTTGTAACATTTCATTGACAAAAAACTTAAATGCCAGTTAAATCCTCACTTCAAAGTCTCTTGTTAGCACAAGCATGGCCAACTTTGATATTATCTGCAGGAAAACCTAGACCAAACAGCATTTCAGAGGCAAACATCTTGAGCATTATCACCATCATCTAAAGTAACACGAATAACAAATACATGAACCTTTGAAGATGACCCACAAAAGTGAAAATTCAATATACAGCAAGTCACAAATAATCAACCTATTGACACTGGTTGTTTAAAAATGCTGTTTTCCTACATAGGAAATTGCATCTTCACTAAAGTAAGATAAATGAAAAATTAGGGCCAATTGTGCTTTTTGAAGTATGACTTCATACAATATATCCTAATTTGGTTAAATTCCACATCAAGAACGAAATATATCGCCATAATTACTGCGCTAAACATTAGTTACAGCAACACTAAAACATCACTTTGAGGCGCTACAATGTTAACAGTCAGTTCAAGCTTGATATATTATTTGCATTAAGTCAACGTTTATGGTTTATGTTTTAATTTGAGTTCCTGAGTAGGCTATTAATCGAACCATAACATCTATTCAGTCAGATGAACCCGAGACGATATTTTAGAAGGAACATTTAGCAGATGATGTCTTGTAACCGAGATGTTTGAGTAGGAGGATTGAAGGCATGCTTTAATGTCGACATGTCAAAACTGTATCTTACACTGTTACTAGAAAAAAACAACTACCAGACAATGAAGTTGGAGGTCTTAAGCTGCTGATATTGCTGTGCTCTTAATAAATAGACTAGTACCTATCTATCAATATTCCAGGAAAGTAAAAGAGTTCACAATAATCCCAGAACAGCAAAGTAATCTTTGAGGTACTAG
The DNA here is from genome assembly GCA_019775895.2 of Stomatorhinus ivindoensis. Taxonomy (NCBI): domain Eukaryota; kingdom Metazoa; phylum Chordata; class Actinopteri; order Osteoglossiformes; family Mormyridae; genus Stomatorhinus; species Stomatorhinus ivindoensis. Next base: position 45,700,996 of record JABFEB020000001.1, on the reverse strand, counting down.
ATCATAGAACTCACTGCCTGGGTTATGGGCATGTGCATGCATGTATTGATTCTCTAGCGACTACTATAGTTTGCCTAAAATTGCATAATGTTCCACAGGGAAAGAGCGACAGAAGGTAACATGATAGGAGAGATGATTGCAGGTTCACCTGAGATACCCTGGTCTGTCTTCTCAGGGACCACACCCATGTGTTTGAAGTATTCATACAGTCCAACGTGCTGTAGCATCCACCCTTTCAAATACTGTGGGAGTGTCTATACGGGCTTCTGCAAGACCCACAAAACTGACTCGAAAACATAGTACAAGCACTCATTGAACAAATGAAGCAGGCTCATTATAAACAAATCACAATGCATTGGATCAATAAATGCAATCATTTAAGCTTAAATAAAAGCAGACAGCTGTTGATTTAACAGGTGCAGGTACACAAACACCGTGATTCATTAGCACTAACTACTCACCGGAGAGAAAGGTTTCTTGATTTCTTGTACTTTCTGAAACACTGGAATAGATCTGCAGCTCTAGGTGCATATTTCTTTTTTAAATTCATGCCATGGCTGATGTAGCTAATTTTCACCTGCCAGTGTGTATAACAAGCTGAATGTAAAAAACCATTTATTTGTCTGATACCCTGTACATGCAGCAATGGAATATCCTTGTGCAGCAAATCACTAGAGATAATCAGCAGAATAGATCAGTCACACATACCATATAGTATAATATAATGCACTAAGTTTATTTGCCAACCATGTTTCATGTCACAGTGCAAATGCCTGGGATGTGTCCAAAAGGCTCCCCTTGCCATCGATGGTAAAGTTACAATGACAATTCATCTCGCTAAATTGATGTATTTATTACGTATAGCCTACTGTGAAATGCTGGGGGGGTTGCTTTTTTTATCATTTAAATTTTTTTAAATTACTGACGACTGTTGATTATGTGCAACTGTTCCGTCCCAAAATTAATATACACCATATGGACAAAAGAATTGAGACACACCCTTAATCACTGAATTCAGCTGTTTCATTTAGACACATTGCCACAGGTGTATAAAATCAGGCACCTAGCCATACAATCAGATTTACAAACATTTGTGAAAGAACGGATCATTCTAAAGAGCTCAGTGAATTCAAGCATGGTGCAATCATAGGATGCTGCTTTTGCAATAAGTCCGTCTCTGAAATTTCTTCCCAGCTAGATATTCCACGGTCCAGTGTAAGTGGTATAATTGCAAAGTGGAACCGTTTAGTAACAACAGAAACTCAGCCAGGAAGTGGCAGACCACGTAAAGTAAAAGAAAAAGTAAAAGTCGCCAACACTCTCTTCACTCAATAACTGCAGAGTTCTAAATGCTTCAGCATATCAAGACATTTTGGACAATTCTATGCTAACAAATTTGTTGGAACAGTCTGGGGGAGGCGCTTGTCTGTTCCAGCATGACTGGGCCCAAGTGCACGAAGCAAGGTCCTTAAAGATATTGATGGGACAATTTGGTGTGATAGAACTTGACTGCCTGCACTGAACCCCGACCTCAACCCCATTAAACAGCTTAGGGACGAACTAGAATGGAGATTGCGAGCCAGGCCTTCAACGCCAAACAACAGGATCTGACCTCAGAAATGCTATTCTGGATGAATGAGGAAGAATTCCCACACACTCCATAAACTTGTGGAAAGCCTTCACAGAAGAGTGGCAGCTGTTACAGCAGCAAGGGGGGATCAACTCCATATTGATGCTTATGGATTTACCATGTGATGTCATAAGAGTTCCTGTAGGTGCAATACCCAGATGTGCCAATACTTCTGTGCATATAGTGTATGTGTGGTATAAATTAAGTTCCATAAATAAATTGGTGGAGTCCAAACTCTGTCAAATGCCTGTGGAAGTAATGACCATCAGTACTGACGTTGTGAGCATATCATACATTCCCAGGAAAGCGAACAACCGTTGTGCAGAATAACCCTAGCCCCAGATTTTCATGTAACTAGACTCTTCATGGTCAGCCACGATGCCCACTCAAATATTATATCTCTGCCATCATCTTCTGGAATCGTTATGCGGCAAATTGTTTCTGAGTTTTAAAGGCAATTTAATAAATTATGAACGGCCATAGTAAGCACAAACCACAAGTTCAATATTACTTGGCCAACATTAATTAAAATTACTTTTGGGATAATCCATTAATATTCTGTGTATATTGAAAAAAAAAGGCAATCCAGTCATTTCAGGCATTAAAGACAACTGCACTAATAAAATAAGACAGGTCAACTTAACTTTTGAAATTCCTCTTGTTTAAACATCATTAATCACGAGACTATTAACGCAACACGTGCATTAAGATACGTGGTAGACAAAGCTACCGCCAGTCGTACTATTACACTGTTTACAGTACAAGTGTTAGATGTGAAAAGGTTAAATACCGAAACCCCAAATGTTCCGGCTAAATCTCAGTATGAGCAATGAATGAAAATCAGGCGTGAGTTGTTTTACAATAGTTCCAATCGAAAAAAATATAAATATATATTTAATAATGCATTCGTTTAAGTTAGTCTAATGGGGAAAATACAGAAATCCTTAAATCCACGTTTCGTAATGACCACGAGTCATCGCAGTACCAAAACAACTTTAATTAAATCCACAGCGTACGGAGCAGCAAACATTTACAGATGTTTAAGTTCTCTGGCTGACACGGCTGGGGAAATAGGTGCGAAGATGCTACACCGCAGTATTTGTTGCGTGACTGTAGCAAAAGGGCAGAATTGGCCAAAATAAGGAGCAAACATCACACTTCCGCCTCCTAGTAACTGATTCAGCTCATGGCCAGCATGCAAGGCCATCTGGCTGCTTTTGCAGTGGAAAAATCTGCTAGCAAAATACAGACAGGAATAGCATCTGTACTTTAATTGACACTGAAATATTCTTAAAAATACCTAATGAATCTTAAAACGCTGAATAGTTTGGCAGCGCAGAGCATAAGTATATAAAACTATTTCTGCGAAAACAATTTCCTGCGTATAATTACGCTTTATAATTACGCCAGATCGGAATACTGTGTAGTGATGATTCTAAAAATACGCGTCTTTTCTGTTATGGCTGAAACATCCCTAGCAAGATTCGTAGTGTGAGGTTGTACTAGCAAAAAGTTCAATGCGCTTACCTTTCAAAGAGCAGGCGGACCATGAAGATGCAGACCGCCAAAGGGATCGCCAGGTACAGATCCTCGGCTTGGGGGAAGGTCGCCTCATCTGTGCTTTTTAAGTCTGCCCAGGTTACATTGTGAGGGAGCCAGAATCTTTCATTCCAAAACCAAGTGACTATACCTGCCATTTCTATGCTGACTTTATGTCTCCGTTTCTTTACTCCGAGCGGCAGCGCTTCACGCACTAGCCGCTGGTGGCTGATCTTCGCAGGTCTCAGTGTGATGCGATAGGGGTTTTACACTCCCCCACATTGGCTTCTTCTTCTCCTTCTTCTTCTTCCTCTTCTTCTTCTGTAGCTATCTCTACATAACTAGTGGGGGAAGTAGATATGATCAAACTATGAGAGACTGGTGTAGTTAAATGTCACACGCAGACTGCAACCGGCGCACTTTAGGTTATAGGTATTAAAGGCGCATTTCAAGCTGCGATATTTTTATGTGTGACATGTGCGCTTTCTGACTCATCGGAGTTTTTTTTATCAATTAAAAAGGACTTTCCTTTTCATATCGTGCGCCATGCGTGTGCGGCACAAACCATTAGGCTACGAGATTAAAATAAAGTTAATAATTGTTTGAGTCGTATTAATA
>JABFEB020000001.1:45665255-45685186 GCA_019775895.2 Stomatorhinus ivindoensis | reverse complement strand
AATACAGGGAGGGTTTAAAAACGTCCAAATACACATTAAATAATTAAATAAATATGGCGTCCCTACTTCGCGGAAATGCAGTTATCGCGGTCGGCCTTGGAACCTATCTCCCGCGATAAGTGAGGGATTACTGTAGTTCATTATGTAAATTAATGGCTTTAATTCAATAACACCATAAAAAGCACTACAAGCATAAAGCATGGATATTAACAAATCTGGAAATCAGCAAATGGATATTTTCAGTAAGTTAAATGCTGGTTATGGAAACATATAACTACATCACGTAGATCAGATTCTCACTCACTGACAGAGCGGACATGACCTTGAACTATTTGATAACTAGGTCTTCTCACCTTTTGCAGGTCCAGACAATTCTGAGCCAAGGTCTGAAAGCTGTCTTACAACTACGGTGAGAAAAGCTTCTGAGCGCCACAAGTGCACAAGACAGTGGAGTTCTGAGCGCCAGAGCTCAAAAGCAGAGTATGACAGCACGTGACGGACCCAGCACCAGCCTGGTGGGAGCCTGTCAGGACAACGAACCATGCCGCTTGTCTCTGGGCCTTTTGAAATTCAGCTGGCAGCAATGGGGGTGAGTGAAGTGCATGATGCAGAAAGCAACTCAAGAGGAGGCCATGATTCGCACCCCCCCGGAGTGAAAAACCAGGCATTGTGTTTCGAGGGCACTCACCTGGTTTAATTTGGGCCTTCAGCAGATGAATCCCTTCCATGCACTTCAGGGCACCTGGGGATCAGTGGACCTTAAACCTGTATCCAGGCACATCAAAATCACACATGTCAGTGTCATGAAATTAGGTGAGCGAAAGCAATTATCTTTACTCATAGACAGAAATTGAACTCCACAAAACTAGAAAAGGCCTTGGAAGATCACCTCTAATTCCAGAATATACCTTCTGGTGCTACTTTGACATGTCTTCAGTGGTGACGTGTCCAAGTAGTTCCAGAAGGTGTATTTTAGAACTAGACACAGAATAAAACTACATAAGGACAGATAAATCTAAAAAATACTTGGATGATCACAAACAAACTGCTCACAACATTACATTATACTAACTATTGCTATTATATTAACTAGTAATATTCAATTGTGCTCAGAATGCAATGACATTAATTCCTGGGGATTCTAGAAGGATTGCACAGGACCTCTGCCCCTTACTGGTTCGGTGTGGCATCATCGTGCGAGGATGGGGTGTGAAGGCATATTGTAAATGGCTTTTATCCCTTGTATAATCTGTTTCTGAGCTACAGGTTGGCAAAATGTGGCTCTTGCTGAGATTTATGTGTGCAGAAAGTCCTGGATTGCAATAATGTGTTGGGCCATTTATATCTGTTTGAGGATGTATACAGTCTACACACTGGTTCTAACCAACCCCCCCCGTGTGTTAAAATCTGGCTCGTTACCCCCCAGGCCCCAAAATGGCATCCAGAAGAGCTTTATGGTACATCTTCCGCATCGAAAGGCAAAATGCATTAATCCTCATTATGTCCAATTTATGGACATCAACAGGCTATGGGTAGCGGTAAAGCCACCAAGAGACATGTGGTCCTAGATGACCATAATTGATCTGTACTGCAGAGAAAAGTCTTTCTGCTGTAATGACACGGCACAATATTAATAGCAGAGGACTCTCCATTAGTACCCCCAGCCATAACCACGGCATGAGAAAATATAGCGGCTTATGGGCAACAGCTTGGTCCTGTACTGTGGTATTCCATAGTGGACACGCCTTCTGAGAAAAACCATAAATACAGTGACGGAGGCATCTGCCAGGAAGCAATGATGACTAAATGAGAGTTGCGGGATATCTATCGATCCCTGCCTCATCAATAGCAGCTCATCTCAGCTTTGATTGTATTATTTATGGCACTAGCAAATCCATTACTGTCAACCTCTCCTATTCTAACAAACACCTCTTAACAAATGGAAACCAGTCAACCACCTTCACCCCAAGCGGTCATTCTCTTCTGCATTAATTATGATAAGTGATTTAGGGTTGCATGAGATTAATGCCTGGACACGGGCCTCAACATCTTCTCCACAAGAAGTGGTTTCATGCAACCCGTAACTCGTTAGATTTTAGACCCGCTGGTGAGACATGCAGGGATCAAGAAACACACATATATTTACATTTCAGAGAAGCTTATATCAAAAGCCATGTACATTTTAGAGAAAACTGGGACATGCAACCCCTGGAGCAATTCGGGGGCTAAAGGCTTTGTTCAGGGACCCGGGGGTGAAATCACTCTGCTGAGTCTGGGACTTAAACCGACTCCCTTCTGGTCACAAGCTCAGCATCCTATCTTGCTGAGTCACACATCTCCCCTATATGTATACGCACACAGGAGCACTCTGGAAACGTTGATAATGATGTACTTCAGGGCGACTTGCAGTTGTTTCTCGGAGTGCCTGAGGTGGGCACTGGGGTCTGATTTGGTGAGATAAGAGTAGCTTCCAGGCATTCTCCAAGCCAAAGCTCAATGCCCCCAGTACAGCCCAGATGGAGGATCGATTGGTGGATGCTGTAATTATTCTTACCTCGCAGTGTAAATAAATGGGATTTTCGCCATGGAAGATTAATCTAGCTGCCAAATGTCAGCACACAGCTGAGTTTTTCTTCCCCACTCCAGAGAAAATTCAGCATAATGTTCCCCAGTTCGGTTCTTCGCCTTGTAGACGATGGCTTTGAAAAATGTCAACTTATTTTGTGTACACAGGACAAATCTTTTTGATATTGTTTGCCCGATAACTTTATCCAAAGCAACATTCTTTTTTGAACACTTTCATAAATAATAGCATAACACAACGCTACACCATTAGATATTTTATCGGACTGATTCAAGGATTCGGTGGTATCTGACACTTCCCAAATGGTCTGTGAAATTCACCCATCATGACTTTCTGATCTAATGGAGTTGAATAACTTTGAAGATTCCATAGTGATCATTAGCTTATACAGTAAGCTTGTGTTCAGTATCGGTGGGGGTGGTGGTCGGAAGAGGGGTCCATCACTGCGGGGGACCAAATGCAAAATTTACTAAGGGGGAACCCTAGTTATTTACCCTTATTATGACACATGTTCTTCATGTTGTATATTATTTATTAGGGCCATAGTACTGAAAGAGCTGTGTTCAGAGGGTGCTATTGAATAAATAAAATAATGAAATGTACGTTTTCTCCACTTTCTCCAACTGAATATTGAATAACAGGGAGATCCGTTTGTTGTAAAAAAGTTTCATTGTAAAAACCAAACTGAAAATTCCTTTGTCACCTCAGCCACAGTAAACAGAACACAAATTTGATTGGCCAGGAGTACGCCTCAAACTGCCCAATCCTCCGTGAGTCTGCACAGCTGACCCTGAGCACAGAGGGGATGCATATTTCCTGCAGTGAACATAATGGTGGGAAAGTATCAGGATCTGTCCCTGTCATGTCCGTCACGTTCCTGTTTGGCCTGCAGATGTCGCTGGCCATCCCATCTACAGTACCTCCCTATTCCCAGTCGTACCTGTTCCTCGCTTAAAGCCTCATTTTCTATGTATATAAATACCTACCCCTGCCCTTGTTCTTTGCTGGTTTTTGTTTGAGCTGTGTGTTAGTCTCCTATGTGATCCCCTTAGTGCTGTAGATCTTGCTTGTGTTTCCTTATGATTACTCCCAACCCTTGTTAGTTCCCGATTCGCCTAGCTGCCTTCGTTTAGACCCCTTGTTGTCCGTCTGTTTCTTGTGTAATCTGTGTTGTTTTATAATAAAAGTCCTTTGCCTCTAAGCTGCCTATTGGATCGTCACTCCATCTGTGCGTCCAGAAGTGACAAGTGCACCTGACAGTGACCTCAGCACGCAGAATATTAACTTTCCTGCTAAGGCCAGAGCAGGAGAGCACGCAGCTGGACGATGAAGAAGGCAACTTATTTAGCCTGGTTTTGGATCCATTCAGAGGGTTAAAGCTCTTCTGATCAGGATGTCGCTGGTTCCAATCCTGTGCTTAGCAAAATAGCCACATTTCTGTTAAGCTTTTGAAAAACGCTCTTGAGCTTCTGGTTGAATGGGTGGCTCCTAGCTTTGTTCTTGCCTTTATATGTGTTTTGACTTAAAAATGAGGACATGGTGGAATATGCAAAATTAGCCCATTCTGATGTACTTGTGCAAATAAAGCTTAACTTCTTTGCTATTATTGTAGGGTGAGGAGGAAGAAAGGTGATTTGTTCGAGGCTACGCAGGAGGCCAAGACATTATTCAAAAGCACATTTTCTGCTTTGTTTGACGCCTGGCACTAAGGGTTGGGCATCTCAGAAACACAAGTGAGTGCATCATAATAATAAAAAAAAAACAGTTGTTTGTTTTCTTCCCCCGAACTACAGGGTCAAGTCAAGGGAGGGGTGCAGATGGAGAGAGCATTAAATGAAGGTGTTTCCGAATGTCTGCTCCTTCCTCGCATCATTAATATCTGGACACCCACAGAATGAAACTTAAGCTTCACTTCAATTGATTTTTTTCCTGCAACTAGAGGCTATATAAACTGCCTCCGCTTGAGCATTATTATTACATTTTTGTGGCCTGATGCAGTATGGATGTAATCATATTACACTGATCAGGTTTTAAACATGAAATCATATGAACCTCTTTAGTTCTCATGTGGTTTGAATTCCCTCCCATGGTACAAAGTGGAGGCCTGTCTTGCTAGCCATTATCATGGGCCACCCTCTAAAAAAAGAATTCTCTTTTGGGAGAATTCAGGCATCAAAATCCATGATGGGGGGTTCCCTGTCAGTCATGGCCTGCTTTAAAGTGCTCAGTAATCCTGCTTGCCACAGGTTTAAAACTTCATTCCTCCCATCAAACTTCACATCAATTCTCAACAAAAATACAATTTTTGTCAAAATTCGCGCATACCTGGTACAGTGTATCATCTCATAAAATGATGAAAATATTTTTTTAATAAACATTTTATTTAAATTTTGAGCATCCCATTCAGACTGTACCTCATGTTTGTGCTCTGTGCTACATCCCAATGACACTGACCAGGATTAGTGGTTAAAAGATGGATGGATGGATAATTTTTGCATTTATAAATAAATGCAACTTGATCAGAAGAACGAGATACATGATTTTCTTACATGACATATTTAATTAACGTCTTAGAGAGATTCCATGAAACATGTTCATTAAAATAAAGATATTTTATAGGCAAGCATAATAAGGTTAAAGCTGGCTTTGGAACTTGAAATGATTTATACAGCAGTCAATATAGCTAAGATAGTTAAGGACATGTGCAGTAAGGGATTGGTTGGCTTTAAATTATATGGATGTCACAGAATTCTTATTGTGGTATACAGCTAAAATAATCAGCAGAGTCAAATTGGAGTAAATGAAGACCTCAATAAATGGAGACCTTAATCAGTGATCGATCCAGAGACAGTGAACATGTGGCTGGCCTTTTGTGTCACAAAGACGGAATTCACTGTGAACTCACCAGCCCTCCTCACTCTGTTGTACTCAATAAACCTCAGTCAGGCTGCAAGCTACTTATGTAAGAGAATTTGTCATCATTGCATTGGATGCCTTGATTCCAGTACATCACAGAACTGAAAAAACTATTGTTCAAAGCATAGCAATTCCTATTAGCTTTCAGTTATGTGTGGATAACTTACAATGGTCATGAATAAACTGATATTGAAAGACTGATATTACCTCTACTGGGATGTAATTTGATCTGACTTGGGTCGCCCGTGTATAAAGTAAACAGTTTTGTTATATATGCAAAAATGGTGTATTTGAGATTCAGATGCGCAGTAAATGGATTAAATAAGTACATGGCGTTGAGAGGAGCGAGTGTGAAATCCAGTGAACAAAAGCTGATGCAGCCCTTCGAGGTGAAAGTTAAAGCTGGATCTGATGGGCCATCATCACAAATGTCATGAAAGTGCTTGGCAGGGCCACAGCTGATTGGCAGAGCATGTAATCAGAGCAATGATCCAATTAAAAACCAGAAAAACATGTGCCTTCTACTCATCCCGTGGAGGGACCCATCCTTCCTCTTGTACAGAGAGAAACAAATCATGTATAAACAGAGCAAAACAAAACATTTTGCGGGGAAGGCGTGTCTTTTTCTCAATAATACATTGTAATTTCTTTAATTTCGTTACAATTAATCAAACGCTGTCATCGTCTGAAAGGCAAGAATCCCAACAAATGCATTTGCCTTAAAGGAGGTCGAATTAATCTGCTTAAATGTGACAGTGTAATTCTTCTCGATTTAATTACCTTTGCACAGTTGCTGATGGTGCGTAGGGGGCCGCCATGACTCCTTGGATACGGAGCACTGTTGCTAAGTGCTTTTACATGTCGTTCTTACAGGTGATAATACTTGTAAATGCGCACAGAATTGTTCTCATATATCACAGCTGATAAACTACTTGATCTGGAAATGAAAGTCTTTTTATGGCTATCTTTATGCAAATTTGTGCTTCCAATGGCTTCCTTGGGGTCTCCGGAACGTGATTTCCACATCACTTTTGCGGCAACAAACAGATGTAACAAAATGCTATCAAGCCAGCCCTACATCTTCTATTAAGAGATGATGTCATGTTCATCATGAACAATGTTTACCCAGGGAATGCTACAGTTATGGTATGTTTTAAGTAATATACTGAGTAATTCCATAAATGTATTCACTTATTTATGCTGTGTCTGTCATTTAAATGAATTATATTGGAGCCGGATATTTGCAGGCTGGTTTTGGATTAGCTACTAATTGGATCTGTAGAGAGTTGCTGTTCATAGGGGATGTCTGGCCTGGTATGTTGAAGGGGATGCCAGAGAGTCTTCATACTCAGCACCGGTGGAGCTGCCTAGGCCTTTGGGGGAGGAGGGAGGCCACATGCAGGAGCTGAAGCCTAGCTTCTCCCCAGGCGTGGTAGCATCTCAGGATAGCACAGAGATCAGCAAGCTCGCCTTAAATCCCCTCCTTGAAATGGAAGCAGGAGCTTGACAGTTTTCCCCGGGTCCTGGAATGGGCTCCTTAGCTCGGCGGGCTAATCCTCCTGTCCAGTAAATGCTAGCTTGTTGCGGAAAATCGGCATAAGGTCCCCAGTTAGATTGGCAGTCATTATGGTGAAATGGCTTGACCGCGTGAGGACCGTTGGTGTTTTCTGCGGGTAGTTAGTGGGACGCGGCATAGCCAAGCTCATTTGGCATACGTGAGTATTTTGCAAGAAGTTACGCGGAGGCCAAAACCGGGGTCCCTTGGGGGAACTGGAACGTTGTTCCCTCGCTCGGTGATTCATCTTCTGGCCTGGGAAGTGATCCTGGCTGCAGTGATGCTTGTTTGATCCCGTGGCCAGAGCTTTGCTATGTTGTGAGGTTGTCATGCATAGTTTTAAGCTCCTCTCGCACAGGTAGGAGTGGAGTTGAGGTATGGAGCTGAGTTGTGTGTTGTGGGGGGGGGGGGGGGATCCTGGAATCTACAAAACCTGTCAGAAAATGCATGTCACTTCCTCCTAGTCCGTGTGTGGGTGAGGATCTTTAATGCAGAGAAACTTCAATGACAACTCAGCTCCATCCACGCCTACTCTCACTTGGATGGACTTACACAAAGAAGCACCCATCACTCTTAGAAAAGCAAGATGCCCACAGTTAAGGGGTTAAGCAACGTAAAAGATCATCGACTTCCGTGCAAAGACTGGGAATGGCAGCATCCGGCTTTTTCGATCTTTATTACTGGTCTACTGCAATCTTTTGCAATCTGTCTGTCCACTAAACGTGTCAGCGGCTTCCTAGGATACTGGGCCAGATGGAGGGCCAGCGAAGCAGAACAATAAGGAATAATGGGGGCAGGTGTAACTGAAGGCCCAGCATGGTGTTACAGATTAGTGGGCTAACGTACACAGATGTGCTTACGAGAGGGATAATGGCATGAGCCTCAGTCCTAGCAGATATTACAGAGAGAGATCACATTTATCCTCTTGGGAACCCGTCAAGCCAGAATGTCTGCTTTTGAGTCCGGAGTGTATTAGTTAAAAGGATTTTTTTTTTGACAGCAAAATCCTATTCATGAAGTATTGATACCATTCTGTCCCACTGAGGCAAGGCTGCAAGAGCTGTGGTAAATTTGCACGTGCAGGATGGGTTCCAAACTAAGAATGTTTCACCCAGACTGGAATTTTTAGGGACTCCACAATGGTATAACTTCCTGACTCAAAGGGGCGATCCTCAGTGATAAAATTGGTCAAGCAGGGGAGATCGATCACGCAGTCTGGAATAAATTTTATTTCTTGAATAATAGAATAATTTTCTGACCAAGGTTGACCACCCAGAAAATTCTTGCAATTTCCTCAATTAGCCAATTCAGCATTGACATCCATAGATCAAACTCATATTTTCAGCAATCTTTACCTTTTGCATCCCGCTTACAGGTCCCCGATGCGAAATGCGGGTCCAAGAAGGGGCTGCATGGAGGACGACTGCGATTTGCAGAACTTAATCACTCCCCCGCACAAGCGAGTCCACCAGTGGGCAGCGGCTCCTTCTGTCGGCCTTGCTCTCTCCAGAAAGCATGTGATTCACACGGGTTACAGTTTACTCTTCGGTTCCCCTCTGTTGCCTAAAAACCACAAGTTGTTATTCAAGCGTTTCATATATATAAAGGTATGAAGCAAAAAGGGATTGTGGTTTCTAAAATGCAATGCACAATAAAATGCAATAAAATTTTAAGACAATGAGTGACGTTTTATTCATATGTAGGATAAGGGACTGGAAGTGGAATTGAAGATTGAGTAATTTAATGTATATTACACAATTCCAATTTAATTATTTAAAAAATCATTATGACTTCTTTAGTTTACCTGTTATAATATTTATTTGCCTTTTTCTAATATTTATCTCTTCTTCTTCTATATTTTATTACAAATATAAGATCAGGTTTTAAACTGCCTAACAAAAATGTTTATTTGTATTTCTAAACTACATTTTTCCAAACTTACGCTCCAGACAGAATGGGTAAAATGATATGATGTTCCAATCAAAAAATGACTGTTTAGTATGTACTAGTTGAACCGCACATCGCTGCTTGTAAATGCAGTGAATCACAAAGCACAATTCTCAGCATACTTAGTAAGGCATACAAATGCTAGAACAACCAGTATGTGTTGTAGCTGCAGACTGTCACAGAAATGTATCACTGATTGAGCTGGATAAGGCCTGACTGAGTGATTCCAAGATTGTCAGAAGGAATTAAGGACGGGAACTTGTAGTAATGGGAGATTAAGTCCCACGAAGGAAGCTGCAGGAATCTCCAAACAGACACTGTCCCATGGCGACCATGTCAGAACTGTGGTACATGGTGTTAAAGAACTACTTTGTTCTTTGGACAATATGGATTCCTCAACAACACTAAGAACTGCAATTTGTGATAACCGATGAGAACCTGATCTGTTGCATTTGCACACTATCAGGACTTCCATTGCTCCATTTTACAGCAGGTTCAGTAATCGGCCATTAAGCATTTCCATTTTCATAGAATCGATTATACAATTCAGGGTAGCACTGAGCTTTGAGCCCGTTGCATGATCCACAGAATTATACAAAAGGGTACCGGATATATACCTAAGTAGACCTAAAGCCTAAAGCCGCTTTCAGACATAGACTTCCATGCTGAACTTTTCTAGACTTTACCCAGAAGAGCTGTATGTGTGAAGGCAAATGTGCAGAGCAGTCATGCACCGGACATTAAATGGACTTTACCCTGCTTGCTCCCTAGTACAAAATCTGGGTAATTTCCGATTGACCCCCATGTGTAAATAGAGCTGGGAGAATTCCATAGAATTCACTGCAAGTGAGTGAGAGTGTTAATGATGTTTCTATCAGGTGAATGGCATGAAAACAGAAAAATACAAAAATCCAAGGATGAAGAGTAAGGGGCATTTACATGAACAAGACCCCAATGAACAAGGCTAATTAGAAAAACGAGGAGGTTCAGGGACTTCAGTCAGCAGGGCTGTAAACAGAATGCTGTGATTTTCACAGTGTACTTTTTGCATCATTCTCTGTCTCCTGCTTGGTAAACTCAAGCACAACCCCTCGTCTAAACCAACCAGCTTACCTTAAAACACGTAGCCTGTAGGGGGAAACTAGAGTACTCACATGAACACAAAAAGACCGTGCGACTCTATGGTTGCAGATCTCTACCAGGACTGTACCCAGAAAGCAGCAGAAGGCACAATGCCACCAATCGCCCCATCATACGCAAATAAAAAGTACATGTAAATAACATTAGAGTAGGACTGTAAGGGAGTATTTACATCACATGTTCGATGGCTCAAGCTATTGCTATGATGTTCAAAGCCCTTCGGGGTGATACTGTAATGCAGAATAGAAATGGATTTTATTACAGATAGAGCTGTGAGTTTATTCCTCATAACTGAAACAGAAATGCTGCTTATCACCGTAGCATCTCTGCTTTTTTTTTTAAATGAGCAAACTGGGAATTACTCAGCGACTTATTTCAAACTACTGTTTTTTTTTGTTTTTAATAGCACCACTTTCTGACTATAACACACACACACATATATATATATATATATATATATATATATATATAGTATAACATACTATATATATAGTATACATATTAAACTGCGTTCTGCTATGAACAGATAGTGTATCTATTCATAATTCCATGCATAGTATTCTACGTACAGTAATTTGGGTTATAAATGATAAAATTACACCATTAAAGCTCTGTTTGTCATTTAAGCTATATTAAGGAGTATTTATGGGAGTAGGAGCCTTCAAATTCATTAAATCCATCCATCCATCCATCTTCTAACCACTTCTTGGTCATCTTGGTCATGGTCACCAGGCCCCCATCTTTAGTGCATTATCATATACTTCTATCAACAGATCGTTATGTAGTTTCCAAACCTCAACAATATCCCATGATCCCACAGATGTTCCATATGAATTCCATATGAAGTCCTTAAAGGCAAAGCTTCACATCCTGTCATAGCGCCCCCTGCTGTCTGCTCTTTGCTTTGGTGACCACCATGAGGAATCCAGATGACCAGCTGCAGAATCAGTTTGGAGACCATGTGATGCTTTTTTTCGCTTATATATAGTGATAGTTACGTATATTATATATTATATTATACATATAATGATAGTTACGTGCCTGCCACGTGCCTGTACCCTATCTCGCTCTGTATAAGAGACACATGCTGGTGAGAGCCAGACCAAGTGTAGAGCGGGAGCGGAATTATTACGGCCGGAGCGGGAGCGAGCGCGGAGCAGCATATTAGAAAAAAACTCGAGCGACACCTGCTCACATCTTGAAATGCTGTTTCTACTTTAAGGCGGATTTGGCCGCTCAGTTAGCCAAGCTACAGTTTGAGCTAAAATTAAAACTACAATGCAGATTGTTTCTTTTTTTGGAGTGAGTGATGAGTGTTCTTAGAAGCAGGGTGAAAATTGACTAGAGCGAATGTGTGGGTGAGCCGCTCCGTCAGCGATGAGTGGAGACTCATCACTCCACTCTGCTAACACTCTGGTGAGAGTGAGCGTGGGGGTGACAGTGAAGGATCAGGCACCTGCGGCACCTATGGAGCTGCAGGTGAGGGACGTGCTCAAGGGCCCACAGATCACTGTCTCTTCCGCCAAGGCCAGGCTATGACCAGTGACCTTCCAGTCAGAGACACAGAGGTTTAGCCCACTGATCCACACACCAACCCCCACTGGTGTGGTGCTATCACTATAGAGGAAGCCTTGACAAAGCTGGGCGGTGTAGCATCCCTGTGTCTCCAAAACAGGATTCTGTTATTTACTGCCCGTGTCTATTTGAAGGAAGGCGCTCCGTGCACATTCAAACCGAGGGCTGCGACTCGGTGCTTAGCAGACCAGAAGGCTGCCGTCCATCAAGGATACAACTCAACTAGAGACACAAAACAAAAGGCTGCTTGAGCCATTTACGGACCAGGTGATACCGAGACACTTCAGCCTTCTCCCTTCTCCTGTCAGCTTTTCAATACCCCTTTGGCAAAGTCTGATTTACGTCCTCTGTCTAAATAGCATTCATTTGTTATTGGTGACAGAATACTATTCACAAGACCTTCCTAACGCTGCTCCAACGTTATATACCAATCATCCTTGTGCAAGGTTACTTCTGTACAACGGAGGATGTGAAGATCATCCTTTACAGCCGCACTACAGATTTTTTATACAATAATTTAGTTCAATATTAGGTGCAGTTATGCTACACTGCGCCAAAATAACAATTTATTTTTCATATTTTAAACCCATTTGGAAAACCTGTCGGCGAGAGTGGCAAATGTATAGAAAGCGACATTTTATTTGCTTCTGACCTTTAGCATTTTGCAGATGATCCAATTACCAGTAAAATATTGACTTTTGAACTGAAAACAGACGGCCTAACAACCAAAATTGCACCAGCAGGGAGTTCAGACCCCTCTTCCCTCCAAAATAACATCCGCAACTCTGTGTGGTCGCTATGATTTGCGAAACAGAAGAATAAAACATTCCTTTCTCAGTACCTTACACTGCATTGTTCCCTTTAGGGTAGTGCTTCCCAATTCAGTCCTCCCTCCCAGCAGAGGGAGCAAAAATGTGGACAGGCTGTGGGTTCCCAAGGACTGGACTGTGAAATACCAGTTTAGGGGAAAAGAAGCAAAGGTAATGTGGTAGGAATATATTTCTCCTGGTATCCCACATTACCTTTTGTATTACAAATAGATACAAGTCAATCGGGACAGGTAGCTAGGGAAGTAAATAGAAGATGGCGTTTATTTTTCTTCATATACGAAAAAGCTCTGCAGTTCAAGGAAATTTATTCCAGTGTAACAGCCTCATTTTATTTAATGCCAAAACGACTACCATAATGTTACAACAAATGATGTTTTTTCATTGCGTAGCAGCCGATTTGAAAGCCAGAAAGAAATCAGATTCAATTACCAGCAATATAAACCTCAACAAATAAATATATATAAATCAATAAATAAATATAAATCAGAACAAGCTTATCACCACTCTGATTGTGTGCCTTTTTTTACGGAATACGCAGACGCAGGGAAGGAAGCATGTCTAACCAGATACATTTACTGTATAATCTATTTCCATAAATGATTTCAATCTACAGACACATTGTTGGAGAACACAGCAGATCATAAGGGAAAAAAACAGAAAAAGAAAATGGAAAAAACAAGGGAAAGATAACTCCAGCGGACTTGACATTATGCAGCCAACATTTTATCACCTGTATCGAGTCCAGTGGCTGAGGGAAATGATATCCGTGAAGTGTGTCCCAGTACATTAAAATTTCACCTCTCTGTCATGTAAATCTTATCAGCTGTAAGTAAACATCAGCGGAGCCTCGTTCACCATCCGCATTGCGAGAAGGACAACGCTACCAGGGTTTCCCAACAAATAATGCTGAGTGCGTCTAAAGACGGCCATTGTGAGGCCCCATCCCCTGGCATTCCTCTTCACAGTTCAGGAAATAAATGTCTTCCAAGTGTATCGAGCTGCACGACAGTTGTTTTCATTCATCACTGACTTTTTTTGGCAATGCAGATGACATCCACAGACACGGAGCTGTGTAAGTGCATTGATAAGAAAGGAGACTGTTTTGGCAGGAAACGTTTTTGGCCGGGACCCAAGCTAGTCAAGATTATGGGCCTGTAACATAAACACCAAGCGGTGGTTCTGTAGAGGCGGAAACAAAGAGCTAAGCTGGATGCACATGGACCAGACCCCAGTGGCACTGGAAAAATAAACAAAAAGTTAATTAGTCACAGAGAAATATCCAGACCCTGACCAGCCATCCTTCAAGCTGACATCTAAAGGTCACCGTTCTTTTTAAACACAGCAAAAAGCCAAATTGATTCAACTCCCAGAAAGCACACAAGAATTGTCGATGACCAGTTTGGTATCTTTTTCGTGATACTTTTCATTTCGAGGCTCAGGATCAACTGCGTTCTTGTGAGGAGTTCACTGGCTGCCAAGGATGTGTGCCAAAGTCAAGCCAGTAGCTGTCCATGATTAGAATTTATTCTTGACTGGGCTACTGCAGATCATTTGTGTCACCAATTCACCTCACTTCTGACCAGATACCTGATAGCAATCACACGGCTTATCTAAACTTGTATTCCGCAGCTCGGAGTATTGAGCTCTGGGCTAAAGCACTCTACTCGCAGGCACATTAAGAAGAATAATTCCTTTAGCGCGGAGGACGATCTGTTCCTGTTCCCTCAACGCGCTTCACAGAACATCTGACACTGTTTTATGCTTCGTGCCTGCCAGAGATCAACTGAGCGATCACTGCAATGAGTGCAGCGTGAGAACAGTCTTGTAGGAGAAATTGTCCATTTGCCTTGGAAGCCAACCTGGTGCAGATGGACCTAGTGGGACTATGGGGGAAGGGGCATATGATTTCCCACAGCTGCTGACTGAAGAGCAAATATTCATTACTCTCTCCATTTGTGTTGTTTTTCAGATGAGACTCCCAGTGACCACAATTGATAGACTACAAATATCTAATGTTACAGTACTGGGAACCAAAACTCATTCGCTCCTCAAATAATTCAATGAAGAACTTTCCACAAGTCCGCATGAAAACGTATCCCATGGACTGACTGCAGTGCAGTTTGTACATTTGCTCTTGAATTACTACATGAACATCGTGAAGAAGGGGCAGTGTGGTTAGCACTTCTGCCTCACAGCAAGAAGGGCCCCAGTTTGATCCTGGGTCCTTTCTGTGTGGAGTTTGCATGCTCTCTCTCTCTGTGAGTTTTCGACCTGGGGCTCCGGTTTCCTTCCACAGTCCCAAAGTGTGCAGAGTCGGCTGATTCACGTGTCTAAGTTGGCCCTGTAGTTGTGTGAGGGTGTGTTGGCATCTTGATGCAAGGGCCAGCGGCAGCAACACTGCTGCAAGATGTAGAGGGCATTTCCAGAATCATGGAAGACATGCACGTATGCAGGAACACTTGGGATCTTGGGAGCAGAACTGAATCAAAATAATTTTACACCTCAGCACCATTAACTACAGTCAAATATCTGCATATGGGTTTATTATATTGACATAGTCAATGTCATCGATAATTGAATGTTTAATGAAATCTATAGAGGTCAGTATCAATCCCAAAATCAGTTTAGTGCCACATCACCATCCATGGAGGTTATGTTCCATAAAAACGGCATGACTTGCAAATCTTTAATGTCAATATTTTTTTGGAAAGAGGAGGTCAGGGGCAGTGGGTTTAGCGCTAATCAGCACAAACGCTAATCTGCAAATTGCTGAGTTGCCTCTTCTCCCACTGAACAAGTACAATTTTGTGACATAATTAAATGCAATACGGGGATGAACGTTAACACCTATGCAGAGTGTTTTCCCTTCCTGTCTAATGAAGTCATTTTCGCTTCCTGGTGTTGCTCGTCTTGTATTGCCGGTGAGATACAGATTCAGCTGTTCTACACGTTTTCACCAGCGTCGCAGGTCAATTGCAGCAAATATTAAATTAACATATGAACAGTTGCAGGGAGAACTATAATTTGTCGACAGACGGTTCTTAGTCTCTTCTCACTGCACCTGTGAGTGCTCGTTCTTCAAAGAAATGGTGACAAATTGTGTGCATTACGTGTAACTCCCATCCAAAATTGAAAAACTTCGTCCTTAAAGCTCCCAAGGTTGGGACAGTTGCTGGATCTTTATTCATGAATAATACATACTTCCGCATGGTACTTAATATACAGTTAAATTGAGCTTAACAGACACAAATATTAATATTACACGGTTACACATGTCTACCATGCAGGAGAACACTAGATGACAGATGGAAGTCTGCAGAACGGACTGAAATTTCCGTGTGGCTGTTTAAAATACTGTGCTCTGTGTAGCACATGGTTGACAGGGGATTCTGGAAATTGGGCAATACCTGTATCAGCTGCGATATGCTCATGTAACTTTCCAGCTTTTAAAAGTCAAGTCACTCCTCCACACCACGCCACTCAATCGAAACGCTTATCACAGTTCCTCTGATGCAGCTGGAAGCACACCTTAAGTCACCCATAGATTAACCTTTTAACTAGGAAAGGTGCCCTTATTTTTCTCTTTAGAATTATGTCTGCCACTAAATTAAGCGGAGAGGAGCAGCGTAGGGGCTGCGTGTACAGATTAATGCCGTTTGCGTAGAATATCATTTTTCTATATAAAAAAAGTTCAGGCAATTTTGCGAAATGCATTTGCCGCCACCCTCCAAGAAAAAAAATGTGGTGAATGATGATGTGTAAATAGCGCTTGCACTTCCACGTCTTAATCGCAGCAGAGGCGGCTTTGCCCGTGGATGATTGATGAGGCAGCTGGCAGGAGGCGTCGTGGGACCCGCAGTTCTCTTGTCAGCGACTCATCTTCGGCAGCGATCTGTCCCCTCCGGAGAGCGGAGCACCGTAGGAGACAACGCACCGGAGGGGCTTCTCGGGGGAGCTGAGCTGCGGCAATGCTGTCCGAAATCGGCTGCTGCTTATAAAGCCATCGATAATTACAGTCGTTACTCTTTGCATGTGTGCTGCACTAATTCCACGTTGATCCCAACAGATGTCATACGTGAACAGATATGCACACAGCCCCAGCATTTATTATGCAAGCCGATTTTTAAATGCGAAATTTGGTAATTAGTATCACTGATGTTATAAGTAAACAAGAATGATCTTTGCTGATGTAGGCCTATTGTTCCCCCCCCAAAAAAAAAATATTTCCAGCTATATTGATTTTTCAATTGCAACAAAGATCTTGAGGTAAGAACATGCCCACTGCCTCATTTAACAAAATCAACTCCGTGAAACATCTTTTGTAAATGGGGAACAGCTGTGATTTAGTTATTTATTGTTATTTTTTAAATAGATTTTCCACCAAAGTGTGACCACATCTATATCACCAAGACGAACATTGATCTGAAAAGTACAATAAAACCACAATAGTTTATACAATGTATATACAATGTTTATACAATGTTTAAATTCACAAAAAATAAATTCACAAAATGTTGTCTGTTATTTCTGTTACGTTTTATTAGCTTAAACATGCTTGAATGCTGTTAAACATTGTTATAATAAACATTACCACAAAAACCCCTCAAACATTAAGCGCTACTTTAAATTTTATGAGAAACAGACAAACATATTACTATTTAATTTCAAAACAAACACATTTATCTGAGTATGCATGGAGCATTTCAAATTAACTGGATATTTATTACATGCTGCTATCCATAATTTGTTTTAATATGTTGGAATTAATTAAAATGACTGATTTATCTTTTTCTGTGAGTATGGAGAAGCCAAATATACAATATTATTCAATATAATTTAGTGTAATTGATTAAACTAATTCAGAGATTAATTCCACAGCTAATCCTGGATTTTTCAGTAATGTGCGGATTGAAGATTATATTTGGCCATATCGTATGGTGAAATTTTCTTGGGTTGTGCAATATGATAATGTTTTATCAGTCATATGGTATGCATCATCAAACAGCTAATTAAAGATAGTGCTAAACTATTGTAGACTGGGTCAGTCAAAGTCCAACCCTCAATTGTTTTGTTTTCAGTCATTTGGCTTCAGGGAATTACATCATCAAGGTGATGAGGTGTGGATCAGGTCCAATGAGTGCATGCTGACCTTTTGATTCCTTTTTTGACAAGATAAAGTGTAAGGGCTTGTGAAAGGACCATACATGAAAATGTTCCCTTTGGCCTCAAGTCATTATTAATTACTTTAGACCTTGCTTGGCCTCATCAGACCTGCCTTATAGGCTGTTTAGCAGACTCTGTTGAGCTCTCTTTGCCTTGGGTTCGAGGATGAAAATGACAGAATCACTGGCACTTGGAATGAAATATCACTATTACGTCATCACTATTAACATATAGCAAATGTTATTTTATAAAGACGAACTTCTACACATTCCGAATAAAAGGCTGGTAATTCTACAGTCGTGGACCAAATTTTCCATACCGACTTGCCTTATTAGGTTCGCTGGGGTCTGGAGACTATTCCGGAATTAAAGCAAGGAACAAGCCAGCAACTCCATTTGCATATACAACTTGGCAACTCCAATTTACCGTGGTATGTTTTAGAACTGGAGAGCACTCCACAATGAATGGAGAAAACATGCAGGTATCAAACACATACAGTCAGAGCGCTGACTCAAACCTCGGTCTCCAGGTGTGGGGCAACTCTGGCAACCACAGCCCTGCTGTGCTTCTCCCATTGTAAGAACTGGGATTTTTTTAATTTGCATGCTGAATGAGAGAGCTGGTTCCTGCTAAGAGAAAGAAAAGGGGTTTAGGAAGATTTGCAAGGAGGCCAGGCGGGGATACTGTGGAGAGCGTAAGAATTAAGTGCTTCTCAGATGCTGGTTTTAATGCGTATGAAATTGTAGAGGTGCTATGCTCATTAAAATGGAACTGTAGGTAATGAGAGTGACGGAGGATTTGAAATAACAACAGAACTGGTATAGCACGTTTAATTGCCTGGATCACCGCATGACAACTTTGATGCTGACGGGAGTAGACTGCTTCAGAGATGAAAGCTACAGATGGACGGACTAGTCCTGAAGTGAAACTGCGCTGTAAGGTTGGACAGCCTCATCTGATGAGCCTGCATGCATCCCAGGTGCCTTCTTCTGCGAATCGGAATCGGCTCAACCTGTAATACCTTCTCATTAATGACAAATCACATTACACAACCCATAATACCATGACATTTTTATTTTTTTGTGGCAACCCTGAATATAATCTTTCATTTAGAGAGTAACTGTATCCCCCCGTGACCCAGTAGGATAAGCGGGTATAGAAAATGGATGGATGGATGGATGGATGTATTAGTTGCTGACAGAATCAGCCAAGTAGGTGGGTGGAGCAAATTACATTGTATTCAATCTGTTCAAATTGAATTGCGGGGAGCCCCCCAGCAGCAAAATTTTAAAATATCTGAATTTGAAAATACTGTCCAAATATTGTATACCGCAGTAAAATGTCGACGATGTGACGGTAAACAGATACTGCCTCCTAGTGCCAGGTGCCAGGTGTGCCTCCTAAACTGTCTCCTAAATATCTCCTAAAAGCCTCTGTAGGCAGAATGGCGGCTCCAAGGGTACCACTCCGTTGGACCCTTGAGCGAGGTGCTTAGCCCGCAATTGCTTTGTTCTGGGTACGATGTTAATCTACATCCAGCCCTATAAGGAGGTCCTCCTACTTACAGGGAATTTTGGGGGTTGGTGGTAGGATTGGTGCCCCATTGGTACTTTGGGCTAGTGTGGTGTTGAGGTCTCACCTGCCGCACGGCTGGGCTCGGGTTCTCATCCCTGAGGTGGTTTGTCGTGTGGCGGGTGTAGCAATGTACTGTCAGTGCGTGATCCTTAACTCTCCTAAAATCCTTTCTGTCTGGTCTTTCATAAACAGTGTCATGTTTTTTAAGGCTGGGGGGGGGCTGAGCAAACCTTTGGAAAAAGCTAAGCGTGAGATAGGACTGAGTCTGGGCTCCTTGGAAATGGTAGTGAAGGGTATCTGTACTGTGCTCCATTCTGATTTAGAAAGCCTGCCCTCTCAAAGCAGAGCAGGTGCTGTTCAGGAGGACCTTCTGCCCACGCCTCATCTCCCCAGCATGCTGACGAGGGCTTCAGACATTCCTTTGTCCCTACTGTCACTCAGCTCTTCAGTGCCTCCACATCCCTAACCCCATCTGAATAGGAGCAACTCTTCATTGTATTGATCCAGCTGCACTATGTTATACGCCGTCCTTACTCACTAGTCATGCTGTACCACCTACACTCTACAATTCCTATCTATCTATCTATCTATCTATCTATCTATCTATCTATCTATCTATCTATCTATCTATCTATCTATCTATCTA
>JABFEB020000001.1:45650180-45665155 GCA_019775895.2 Stomatorhinus ivindoensis | reverse complement strand
ATCTATCTATCTATCTATCTATCTATCTATCTATCTATCTATCTATCTATCTATCTATCTATCTATCTATCTATCCCACATCTGCCTCTGAAGAAAGCACGTGTGACATAGATAGAAATTAATCTGGAACTTCAGCCTGTTCTGGGTTGGGTTCAATTAGACCCCAAGCTTTTCTTCATTAGTTGGTCCTCAGCATTGCTCTTGGAGCAGTGGGCTCAGTAGCAACCTTGCCCAAGGTTTGGTTTAGTTTAGTTAGTTAGCTTTAGATACTCTGATAGGTCTGTTTTCTCTGTGTCTGTCAGTAGCCAGCAGGTACTGGCTTGGTGGGTTGGGGTAGTTTGGGGGTTCTGGGCCTTGACTCACATTTGGCCATGATCTTCTGGTTAGCCAGTTTCTGTGTTGGGGCTTTATGATTCTAGGTGGCTATCATTCCACAACTGGTGTGCCGTGCTGTGCTGCTGCTATGCTGGGTCTGGGTTTCGTGTTCTTGCACCTTTACGTTCCCGTTTGAAGTCTTCCAGTCCTCTACAGATGAGTCTGTCTTCTGTTTCACCTCATCTTAGGGATGTCCATCCAGTAAGAGGCCTATGAAAACCTGGCATGTTGGACGGACAACCCAGAGTGAGGCGTTTTGTCACAGATCTGGTGATATGAAGGCTAATAAATGTTTTTAACCTGAGTATTGAGTCGGAGTCGTGACAATCTATCTATATAGAGTTAAACCACAAATTTCTTCAAATGTATTTGCGAAAAGACCATCTACTGAATCAGATTTAGAACTGTGATCTGGATTTAGGGCACACATTAATTAGATTGGAAATCGAGCTTGCTTCAGTTTTCTGTGACAAATCATTTTCTTAGGTCATGGAGTGCTGACGGCTTAAAGTTTCATTTGAATCTGTAAAGTTACAGTCAGATCCTTGTTTGTTCCAAAACTATATAGACAGTCTTAGAGCCACAGTTTCCCCTAAGACTGAGGGGCTATAATCATTCACTCATAGAAATCTCCAATCCAGCAGAGAAAATTCCCTGACGAGACTTAGATGCCACAGTAACGACACCTATTCTGAACCAGCAATGTATTACTGTGAAGTAGAATATATACATTTTGTTTCAACTTTTACAGAAACCAAAAGGCCTAATTCTATCTTTGTGTGTTCACAGTCTCCATACTGGAATTATCCTTACATTTTATTATCTTTTAAATCATGCTTATTGATAAACACTTAAAGGCACACATGTGAAAGTCTCATAGGAAATGGAAAACAGACCTATTGATGATGATCTGCTGGACCTAGTGGACTATTTTATGAGGATTATGTGAGGATCCATTAATTTCATGTGTAGAAGCCTAAGTAGTAGTAATGTCTTTGGGCAAAAGTATCTGTTAAAAATGCAAATGTAAATGTAAATTCAATGCAATCAAATGTAAGTAAATGTAAATAAAAGTAGATGTTTCCCAATGAAACTAATTTGCCTTGACATGTTACATTACCTGCTACCATCTGGAAACACCATTCACATATGCGAAAAACAGAGGCTTTAATACTGGCGATCTGGAGCACTCAAATAAACAATTACACACAATTACTGCAGAGTACAGCGTCAGTCATTAGAATCCATGCAATAGTTTAGCAAAAGGGCCGTTATGTCAGCGCTGCCTACTGTGGTCTTTCACTTTGTATGCCTATGCTTAAGACCCTCAGTACAAGAACAGGATGGGTGGAGATGTCCTAGAGTGGGGCTGAAGGCCAGGGATAGGCCTGGTACTCAGCCGTAAACAGCTGTTAAATGGCTAATTTCCATATGATCACTGGTTTAAATCAGTGGCATAAAAATTGCTGTTTCACAGGGAGACGGAGCTGTAGAGGTATGTTTCTGCTGCTCCCCTGCTGTTAAACATTATATTGTTTTAACCCCCCTCATAAATCTGTGCACCGTCCCCAAAGACACGTGCCTAGTAAAACAGGAATATTACTCATTTTTTGTATATAAAATGATTTGTCTCAAAATTGCACATCATGATTTTGTAGGAGAAGAATCTGCGATTATTTTGGTTCAAAAGACTTCCCCCACACACAAATCTGTGGGTTCCAGCCATGACGCTTCAGGCGTAAACCGTGACGTTCGTCGATGCGTCACAGACCTGAACCGGGAGCAGTTCCTGTCTTAGACGTGCAATACATCCTTTAAACAACCCCACGGGTACCTAGAAAATAGCCTCGCTTCTCAGAATCCATAAATCTTTCCTTTCACAGTAAGCCAATATTGACTGTCAGCACTGGTTTATCCTCAGCCGTATATAATGAGAATGCAATATTACAGTGTGCAGCTTTTCATAATGATAAATATTAGCACTTTTGATTAATTTTGATTAAAATATAATATTGTGCTTCAGTGTCGACAAAGAATTCTGTAACAGAACATTTTCAGAATCTCAGCTTCACCATATTCAGAATATGTAAAGTCTATTGAGAGGAGAACCTCAAATGTTTAAATAGACTACCCTTATTAGTATTAGTAGTATTACTATTATTTCTCAATTTAATATTAGTATATTGAGAATATCATACAACAACAACAATAATAATAATAATTGTCACAACATGCAAAATGAATTGCTCAGGGCAGGTGTTTGGTGAGACAAATGCGGGTTTTATTGAGTGTAAACAAATGGGGACCGGAAATTAACTGGATCACAAGGGATCAAAATGAGAGGGTTAGAACAGGGATGGACACAGGCTGACAGGAGGAGTGGCATTGATGACTGGACTAACAATGAGACAAAGAGACAAACAGGTAGCTAAATATGTAGACTAACGAGGGGCAACAAGGAACAGGTGTGGCTCATCAGGGCATGTTTCGCGGTGTCGGGCGGGTAAGTCGGCGCGGAAGCCGGGAATGCGGGCAGGAAACAGGGTTCATTTAGGTAAGACGAAGGACAAAACACCACTTCCGTCTAACGTTACACTGACAGATCTGGGGGAGACTGACTCAGACGCGGACTAAATACTGAAGACGGGCAGGAACTGATCGACAGCAGGTGGTCACAATCAGGAATAGACACGAGGTAATGAGGGGGGCGTGGCACGCGAGGCTCGGACGGGCGGGTCGTAACATTGACAATAATAATAATGATAATAATAATAATAATAATGATGATGAAAGTGCCGATATAAAAATAATTTAATATATATGTGTTAATCTCAAAATGAAACCCTTTATTGCTAATTAGACACCATAATTATGTAATCTTGCAATCATGATCCACTAGTATCATTTCCTCTATGATGTTAACCTAAATCTGACCGGATGACAGCCCAGGACTTTATAGAATAACCTCTGACTGATAGCAAGGAAGAACACAGGTTCCTGACATTGCCGTCTTTCCCAAACAACTTCCAGACTTTGATATACCACAATACAACAAGCTGAACAAGATTTTCGCATTGATGCTGGAACTGAAGGATTATGAGCGGCTGTAAAACCCACTTTTA
The DNA here is from genome assembly GCA_019775895.2 of Stomatorhinus ivindoensis. Classification (NCBI taxonomy): domain Eukaryota; kingdom Metazoa; phylum Chordata; class Actinopteri; order Osteoglossiformes; family Mormyridae; genus Stomatorhinus; species Stomatorhinus ivindoensis. The sequence continues at coordinate 45,661,658 of JABFEB020000001.1, read as the reverse complement.
TACAAAATGCTACAGGTGAACGGGTTATTATTTATATTTCGCCACATCCATTAGTCTCCTCTTCTGTGTTTGCATTATAAGTTAATATAATCATTTTCATGCGGCTACACCTTGATCAGAGACTAAATGAATTCTCTAAAGAAAAGCTAGGCCTAAAATGACAGAACATTTTGAAGTACATGAATCATGAGAACATTTGTTTTACGAGTTCCCTGTTGGTTAACCGAATTAAAGTCAAGAGCTGTCAGAGCCTGAAACAGATGGCTTTACGCAAAATGAAGCCACAGTGGAACAAACAAGGGCTGAAGGCAACAGAATTTCTGAAGACGTGGCAATTATTAAAATATTGACTCGTAGTATTTGGAACGGGACTTTATGCAAACCAAACAATAACATGCTGACCAATTCGTTTCTACTTGAAACGTCTGATTGGAAGAACAACTTTTCTCCAGGCCTCACTTTTACCGTTGTTCTTGTGTATTCCGCCAGGTTGAGTTCAGTTTGTCTGACGGTCAGCTGCCTGCTGTGTTCCATATACTTGCCAGGTATAAGCTGGGATTCATATGCCTGGGAGCACGTTGCATTTTTTCACTGCGCTGTGCCGGACCAGTACAACAACCCACGAGTCAGATAACACCGGTCACATAACACCGGTCACAGTCAGATAACACTAATTACCCCTCTGTTGTAATCTATAATGTGCTTTGAGGAATCTGGAAATATTATTAACTGGGCTGACCTTCTTGTTTTGTTAAATACGAGTGACACTACCACAGGCTATGTGAAGAAAGCTGTACCATTTAATTCCCTAGCTCACATCTCTGCCTACTAAAACTGCTTACAAGTTCAAAACAATTGCTTACAGGAGCAATTCAAATGGTTTGTTTTGGCTGCACCTTCGCTAGACGTCTGAGCACGAACCTTTTATAGCCACTATCCGCTGTAGCCTGACATCATCCCAGAACTTCAAAGAAAGTCCCCTACAAATGCATTAAATTGCATGGACCTGCTACTGCACAGCAGGGAGCGTACTTCTCTGACCACAGTGCGTAACAGCCTGCAGATCTATGCATAAGAAATACACCTTTTTTTGCCACCTTATGTAAGAAGATGTTTCACAAAGAAAGGGGATAGGAAAAAGGCTAATTTACAATGTCCCGACATGTGTGACAACAGGGTGTAAGGAAACCATTTACTCCAACCCTTGGCGCTGGGGTCATCGAGCTGGAAAATGAACACTTAAAATAAAAAGGCTATAATCTCTCGGCGTGTAGATTCTGTATAAATAAGCAAGTGAGAGTTTACAGAAGCTGTAACAAACAATAACGCAATGCGGACTTTATCTGCGTTGAATTTTACTGTGTGAGTGAACGACAAGCTACACGCCCCCTAGAGGCCGGGCCAGCCGGTCACGCAAATAGCGACATAGAAAACCCAGCAGGAGGCGAGAACATTGCATAAATTAATCTGGACCATTTGATGCTCCCAGGTTCATCCATCTATTATATCCCCAGTCTCCATGCAGCTCCCAGCACTGCCAGTAAAAACACGATTTGCAGGCCATTTTCGGTTCTGCACGCACCTGCCGGCCCATCATTCCAGTTTCAGAGGCAGCACTCCATGTTCTCCATGTTTCACATCAATTTCATCTTCTTCTTTATACACACATGATCTATATATGGTCAAAATGTGTCGTTATATTCATTTTATACGTATATTTTCATCTTTTATTTGCAGGGTGAAAGTATACTATTAAAAAGGACCTGAGCAAGAAATCAAGCAAGATTTTGAAGACCACTGGGGGGTTTTTCCTAAGACCAATTGTACGTGTTCATATGTAGTAATTCATGTATTTTAAACCAAAATTAGTGGCGTATAAAATGTATGATAACATTACTGTGTCTCTGTCTTCAAAGCACCACAAGCTGCTAAGGGTTTTATGGGAATTCTTGTCAGCAAATATGCCTGTCAACTTGAAATCGAACAGGGATTCGTAATTAAAAATTCCTCCTTTTGATGATGTCGCACTGGAGGCTGTCCAGATATGAAGTGTCTCCCGGAAACAGGGTTTCCATCTCATTGCAGAGATACTGTCGATCTGAAACTGAGGTCATGGTCGAGGTTACTTAAGAAGCTCATGCTAGACGTAACAGGTTTCATACGGCACGCTGATATACTCCTCACACAATACAAGCGCTGCCTCCAGGCCAAGTCAAGATCTACAGCTGGGTGGAAGCACAATTTGGCAACCCCAGTACCTGGCACATAAGCTAAAGGCTTTAAATGTAGCCAAGTGACACAGTTTGGCAGTGATAGTTATCTCAGCATCAGGGTCGATGCTACACACATATCACCTACGAGAGGACATTAAAATAGGAAAAAAACAAACAAATAATTCTCAAGTATGTATATTTTTATGTAAAAAAGACATACTGTACAATACAATTATCCAATTTCGGATAGTCAGTTTCTTTTTAAATCTATGCCTTCACAGTAAAATAGCACGACAGCTTATAATACTAGAGAATAAAAAAGGATATGCGGAAAATGACGTCTGCCTCCATCACACAGGAGCCATTTTAACTTGTTTCAAGTTATAGAAAATATAACCATTTGCAATAATTGCAGAAGCAGTGCTTGAGTACAGACCAATACGTTAAAATACACATGGATAATACATTCACTTAAGAATGTAAATTGTTACAATGTTTCACCTATGCAATTTAAAACATGTGCCCATTAATACATACCGATGTTCAGTTGTTAAGCTCTGTACATACACAGTAATACAAACATTTCAAAGCAAGAACCATATGTCCACTCACATACTGAAAGTAGGAAAATAATTTTAATAATAAAGCATTACATCTAAAATGCAAAATAGGCCATTATGTTTAGTTGATTCACAAGTTTTTTTCTTTTTTTCCCACAAAAAAACTTCAGTTTTCACTAAGTAAATAAGTAAAAACAGCCCAGAATCTTTCATGTAAACCATGTGTCTGCTGCCAGATTTCTCAACATAGAATGGTGATGATTGCTATGTTTGTATGTAATAGAATCTGATTCCAGTAAAATTCATCGTGATCTTTCCATCTATCCGTACTCATACTGCTTAGCTGGGACATAGTTGTGGTGAACAGGGGGGGTTGTCCCAGGAAACATATGACACAAGGCAGGAGGCACACAAAATGAGAATTTTAGTGATTTGATCATTCACAATCATATACTATGGACAGTTTTAGAGATTCTGACATTTTTGGATAGCAGTAGGAAACCGGAACACTCAGAGGACAAACCCAGAGGACAAGGAACAGGGGCAATTCTATGATTTTATAAGGTAGAAGGCATAAAAGTTGGCATAATTCATACAGAGGGACCAAACTTATAACTAGACTGGTGTTTCCTAACCCAGGAACCCTGGACAGTCCACGTTTATGCTTCCGCTCAGCTCCCAGCACACCGGTACCATGTATTCGGTGTTCCTGATTGGCTGAGAGCTGGGAAGGAGCAAAATCGTGGACTGTCCGGGGTTCCCCAAGGACTCGGTTGGGAAACACTGCATTAGACAATGATACAGGCACCTGTGGCTGAACAAGCAGAGCAACACACCAACAACGTAAAGATCGGGTGTTCATATCCTAGGGTATGCGCATAAACCATTACCTCTCCCTCTACTCTAAGTCACTTTGGATATATAGGTTTTGAATCAGTGAGTAACTGGGAGGCCAATCAGCTATCAGCTGGGGCCAGTGCCCCTGTGGTTCTGCCCCTCACAAGGAACGATCGTTTCCTTTGACCTTTCCCTTTATGCAAGTGATCTAGGTATACCAGTAAACTTAAATAGCAGTTAATTAGATGCTAAGTATTATCAGTCACTGTCTTCTCAAAGCTCAGGTACAGTTCACAGTAGCACCGAGGAACATAATTGTAGACTATGTGTAGGCTGTGGCCTTGCGCCTATGAGTTGTACATAGATTAGGCTCTGCTTTCTTGTAAAAAAGCAAAAAAGAAAACAAAAAGAACAATTTGGTAAATTTGCGTGTGGTAAATTATGCTAGACATAACGACATAGCAAATTTCAAGCATTTCATTGTGAAAATCATGGAAATGTGCTGTATCGTGATAGTTGTTTTTAACTCCCAGCTGTTTCCAGACAAGCTGTAAGACACAATTTCACTGTCACAGTTGATTAAGCGAGAACATGTGGGGACTATGTCGGATGTACTCATTAACTGCCGAGGCACGATTTTCGTAGGCAACAGCAGGTGTCCAGGCATGAAGCCGTCATCGGACGAGGCATTGTTCAGTCGGCTGATTCTGGGGTTTAACAACACACTTCAGAGAAAAACAGGATGGGGGTTGATCTGGTCCTTACGCACTGTCAACATCTGAGGTGCCTTTTGCTGGACATGTCATTCCAGACCCTGTGCATTTCCTCGGGGGAGATCTGGTGCACTGTGACGACCCGGCGGTACCTGCAGAGGCTGTAGGCCATCTTCCAGTGGTTGAAGCCGCTGTTCTGGAAGGGGTGGATGCCTAATTTGCGCAGGCACAGCCCCACGTAGACGTCTTCTAGGTGCAGGAGCCGCGTGTGGAGAGACGTCTTGTAGATAAGGTCAGCAACGTCGGCCGAAAACACGTATCCCGTACCCGAGCAAAAAGGGGGGTACTTGCTGTCGGGGTACAGGTCCCGGGGCATGTACCACTTACTCCGTGTGTCCCGAATGGGGCCGCCATTGATGACGTAACCTGTGAAGTACCTTCTCCTGGGCTTGGTGTTGGGCTTCAGGAGCTTGTAGATCAGGTTGTCCATGTTGACAAAGATGTCACTGTCCGCCTTCATGACATATTTGGCCTTGGGGCAGTAGGTGGCAACCCACCGCATGCCCATGAGAGTTTTAAGTGTGAGGTTGTGGTAGGAGTCGATGAAGTCCTCCACCACGATGTCGTGGAAGATCTGGCTCTCCTGCTCCACCATCTGATTGAGGATGGCATCCGTGTTCCTGCCCAGCAGGAATAGCGTGATGATTCGGATGTCGCTCAGGCTGCCCTCGTCCCCCCAGGTCTCCCGGATGGCTTGCCGGGCATCAAACTCCTTGTGCGTGGTGCTGATGAGGATGACGAGGAACGGTGGGTCGGTCTCGCACTTCTTCGGCTCATTGATGATGAACTCGAAAGAGTGCGGGTTCAGGGGGCGGGTGCGGATGTTGTTGATGGTAATATTCTTGTGCTTCACTGTCTTTCGTATGGGTATGGAGAACTGCCCAACGTAGGAGGTTGATGGCCGCGATATACTTAAGTACCAGAGAGCACTTGCCCAGCCAAGGACTGTCAGAACATATAAGCAAGAGACCTTTGAAGGCATTATGTTGCATTTACTTGTGTCTACTGCATCGAATATTAACCAGATTTTTTTCCATTAGCAAAATTATTTCCAGCAAGGCAGCAATACGCTGCTTCGCTTTGACACTTGACATTAATTTTTATTAACCGGACACTCTACGGGCAATTAATGGAACTTTGTTTAATGAAGATAGGCGTTCCTGTTCCCTCCTTGTCATTTAATGCCTGGCCGCCTTCGAACTTCTGCCACTTTTCCGGTCTGTCTTTTTGACATGTCCTTCCCTCCCATTAAATCTGGAAAAAAAACAGTAAAAGAGAGTGAGAGCCTGTTATCATCACAGAATGCTCGCACGATCAGTGAGTTTGCGTTGCCTTATGCATTTTTTACGTATTCCTCAGCTCTTCAAATGAATAAATGAAAAACATTTTCTCGTTGCGCTCCATTTTTGATCTGAAGGTGAAACGGCTGTTTAAGAGCTTCCAGCTGTAGGACCAGCAATACAGCTGCCATGAATATTTTATTACAGCCTGAAGATTGTGGACTATTTAGCCGGGATGTTTTCAAAGCTTCCTGTCTGCATAGCATCGCAGTTTTATAATCAAATTGGAGTATAAAAGAAAGGGAGAAAGTGTGTGTGGGGGGGGGGGGGAGATAGAGACAGAGACAGAGCGAGAAGACCAAACCAAAAAAAATGGAACAATGAAATGAGGTTTCATTTTGAAATTAATGAGGTAAATTAATTGCTATTGTCTTCCAGGACTTTTCTTGCTTTTTTTTCCTTATATGAGTCCAAATATGTCACACTAGAGATACTACAGAGTTGCTAGGCTACACTGACTACAGCCCCTGTTTACTATTGGCCATATTGATCCCTGACCTCTCATGACAAGACTGACTCTCTGTAAGGAATCCACTTGCAGAGTCTCTACACTTTGAGCAATATGGCGGTTTATTGAACAGTAAAAATAATATAATGTAATACAATGTAGGCATACACGAGGCATCGAAAGGCAGCTCAAATATAAAATAGGGAGTTTTTCACCCCCCCTTTATACCCCAAAAGGCCCTCCCCACCACGGTGCTGTGTGTAGGTGTTGTGAGCGCATTCGCATATAAAGAGTGACCCCTTGGAGAGTGAGGATCTAGAGACAGGGACGGGACGGGACAGGATGGGACGGGACTGGACGGGACAGGAGAGAGACTTCCTGTAAGACCAAATGGAAGCTCAGCCACTTCTCTGGCCACTGTTAACTGAATTATCTTCTTTACCACCCTAGTGGTGCCAAATGGATCCCCCATTCTCTCCCTGACTTCCTCCATGATTATAATTTGCAACACTGTCTGTATTCAAATGATCAACTAAGAACATTAGGGCATCTTTACTATTTTTCCTTACACTCTCCAAACCACGTTTGAAAATATTAACATTTATGCATAACATAAGGGTACAGCAAGGTGTGAGTAACTAGAATATGACATCTTTGATGTTTATTAAAGAGCAGCAGCATGTCTCTGGGTATATAATAAAAGCCCAACAAGGTGTGACATATTCATTAAGTGCTGTTACCGCTGCTGTTTGAAATCCTAACTGCAGTGGAGTGTTACAAACGCGTCCTTGCTGCCCCGCTTCATCCTGCCTGCTACAAGCAGTGAGCGACCTTGAGGCTCGAGCTCTCAGAAAGGGCCAATGTGCGAAAACTCAGGGACGCGGCGAGAAATGTCGCTAAAGCGTCCTCCCGGAGGAATTTCTCGGGATGCCCGTTGGAATCCAGGCCGCTGCAAACGAACGGAGGAATAAAAAACATTCGGAAGCACCCAGGTGTGACGCGCGTCTGATGGGGCGTGCTGCTGGAGTGTGGCCCTCCGTCTGCCTGAGTGTCTTTTGCTACACTGAGCATGTCTAATCTGTAATACTGTCCCCCCCCCGCATCGTCTGCATAGAGAATCCTTCCCTAACAGGTCACTCTTCTGCAAAGAACCGGAACTCCCATGACAAGGTAAAGCAACAGTATTGGAGATCATGCACCTTTCACCTCCTGACAAGGCAGTAATTTTCTGTTGTTCTGCTGCTAGAAAATGGACCTTCACAATTCGAGTTCTTGTATTTCAGCATCTCTGTAAAACCCCAGGCAGATGTCCTGTGGTCCTGGGAATTAAGGTTTAGATATGTGCTACAAACAGCCTGAAGAATCTAGCCTCATTTTCCACAGTAACCCATGGCTTCTTTCTTACCTTAGCCCTTGTTGTAACAGAATAATGAGTAATAAACCAGGCAGAAGTTAACGTGGGAGTATAAATTTGGGATGACATACTCAATGTGATACCAGAAGACCTTGTGCCTATTTATACTGTTAATAGAAGTGAATTCTGCAGTGAATCAGAACATGTATCAGGCCAGCTGAAATATTCAGTTTTCAATGAACCAGGAAAAATACTGAGGTTATTCCTTGAATGTCTTTAACGTTTTCAGTAAAATGTAAAACTAAGTAATCTTATACCTGAAATCTGAGTGCATTTTATGATGAATATATTTTATCTGTAGTTTTTTGTTTAAAAATTAAAGAAATTAAAAATTGAATAAAAATCATTATTTATACATGTATTTTAATGCATTCAAAACATACTATATATCATATACTCGAATATATTGCACAGTAACAATTTTTTACAATAAAATCAGAGATCACAATATGTGGCTGTGTTCCCTTTATACACAGGAGACAACTGTATGCTGAACATTGCATATAACCTTTATGTTTTGAGAGGCTGAGGCATTAAGGTGCGTAAATCTATTGACATTTCATATATAAATACTCCACAAAACTGACTTGTGATTTAATAACAGAATGTGATATGATTCTTAAGTACATAAACACAGAAATAAATATGGATCGATACAAACAGACAACAGACAAATATGGTTGTGGTCTCACCTCCTGTGAGTACCCAAGCCTATTGCCCAGGGCTGCAACGATTCTGAAATAATGTGGATCGTGATTCTTTTGCTTAGAATCAAGATCACGATTCTCTGTAATGATTTTTCTTGAATTTTGACATTTTTTTGCAATCATTAAACTGCAAAAGGAAACATAACAAAACATAATGAATATCTTTTAAATGGTTATAGAATCTGCCAATTCAGAGCTTGCTGCAGTAAACAGATCAGGATTAATACACACAATAATCCCCTTCAATGTATTTCGTTATTTATTCTTGGTACAGTATATTTAATTTGCACTGCATACTAGACATTATCACGGTGAAATTGTTGATGGTGATATCATTTCCTTTTAAATGACTCTTTAGTGTCAGGTACTGTAAAATATTTTACGGACATCAGTTTTCTCTTTATTTACATCACAGGTAGCAGAAAGTGCCAGCAGGTGGCGTCATAGCTAGGAAAATGGTCTCAAAGAAGTTAGTCAGTCTCGCTTCTGTTTTATTGCCAACATTTCAAGCTATATGGACATTATTGTTGATGTACGTTCCACTTTGCTGAGCATATTTGGATCCTCTCCATAACAACGGCACTTACGAGACGATGTAGATTCAACAGACTCCTGCGTCAAAAGCTGCGGCAGAGTTTGAAAACATTGTCGGGAAGGAAAATATCAAAAAGAGCCTCACGATTATGAGTGCAAAGAAAAATGTGGAACGTGGTTCTTGGTATGAAAAAAGTGGCATAAACAGAAAGGGAAAATGCATATTTTGTCTGTGGTGGATGTGAATACTTGGAGCAGCAGCCAATGGTCTGCGTGGCTCCGGTTTTGACAGATCGGCTGCTGGTGTTGAAGAAGCGTGGTGAGCAGAGTCAGGCCTGATAACTGCAGTCTCAGCCTCTCTAAATCTGTCAATACCTGTATATGTACATTCACACGCACCCATAAACCTCCACAGGTAACTCTTAGCGCAAATCAGGCAACGTAGAGGCAGTAATGATGTTGACATTTTGGTATTATCTTCCATTCTGAAAATTTATAGAGAAAACAGAAAAAGAACGTTGACTGGAATATAAAACAAAGCTGATTTATTTAGCCCATTTTCCTCCCCAATTGAGACCTCCCTAAAGGTTTTCCACCTGAATATGTCTATCATGACAGCAGACTGCAGGGATGTTGAGAGACAGGTAGCAGGCTAAGCTGCAGTCAGTCAATTGCTGCCCATTTATGCCCCGCCTATGTTCCCCCGTTCATGCCCTGCCCATGTCCCCCCATTCATGCCCTGCCCATATGCCCCATTTATGCCCCGCCCATATCCCCCCATTCATGCCCCACCCATGTCCCCCCATTCCTGTCCCGCCCATATGCCCCATTTACGCCCCGCCCATGTTCCCCCCCTTCATGCCCCGCCCATGTCCTAGGATTGGTCAGGGTACATGCTAGGGGAGGTATGCCACTTATTGGAGGGTTGCTGCTAACCTTTGGCCAATGACCAAGAACTTCAGCGGATTCTGCTTCCAGGGGCAGCTTTGCTGTTGAAATAAAGGGTTATGGTCACAAGCAGCAAGATACTCCAAGTTTGCGCTCATGCAGTCCATAAAATACACAAGTACACTCTTACAAAATCTGTGTATTCAGGTAGAGGACTATCCATACGTTAAGTTCATAGCTCACTGTCCTTCTCGGGAAATGCTGGACCTGCTAACCTTAGATCTGTTTAAATTTCATGATTATAACAATTCATTATTAACATGAAGAAAGCACTGAAGACTGTCTCACAATAAATGAGCATTGTTTCAAAGTAGCTTGAGGATAATAATAACCTCACAATCCAGAAATAGTTTTCCTATGAACCTTTCACAAGTCGAAATGGCACAGAGAGAAGAAACATACAGGAAATATTTTTTTAGCACTCGCGGACCAAAAAAATTAACCTACCAAATCATAGCAAACAACACATAAAATTTTAAATAACACTAACATATAGTAAAAGCGGGAATGATATGACCCTATCTATAGTAGAGGTCATGTTTATACAGTGTATTCTCAATTACCAGAAACAACACAGTTATGGGAACTGTTTAGTTAATCAGTTGACATCATCATATAGTGTACTTGCACAAACCTAAGTGGTATAGCCTACAGTATCCACATCATGATTGTGATAATGTGGTGAATGACTTTATGTCTATGATTGGCTCCTTCACAAGCAAATGCTAAACGCTACTTTAGTGAAAACGGGGTTTAATGTAGGTCTTTCATAATAGCGAGGTGGCATAAACCAAACACTCGTAACGCATAGCATACCTTTATAATGGGTGCACATGGGGGAGAAAAGATCTTTTACAACGTAGAAATTCCCTGTGCTAGAGTTTGCTTTGGATGCAACTGGGCAAAGTCTGACTATGGATTAAATCAACTTATATTAGCAAACTACATTCTGGCCCCTATCCAATGTGACCTCATCATCTCTGAGAAATTGTAGTAAGCATTTTGTTTGGATTATTTGACTGCTTTTAAATCACTAGAACGTGGCTTGAAAATCTTTGGGCGCTTTGGTAATTGTATTTCAGTGGCGACTGGTCGCTAAAAAGAGAGATGGTACATTTTATACTACAATAGTGCATTTTTCCAAAGGAGAGATAAGGTTTTTAAATGACAATAAAATTATAGCAATAAGTTATTTCAAAGTTACTTGTTTCGTAATTTAATCAACCTCCACCTCTGTGGATCAGATAACTCAGGTGTATTTTCATCAGAGCTCAACAGGATATTTCACAATTGGAGATGCTCCGTGCAGAATCGGGCACCATTCTCCTGTTGCCGGTCACTGACAGCCAATTACGAGGCTCCCCGTGAGCGGAGGGGGGGTGTATTATTTTATTAATGACATCACAATGCGATACGGTTATATAGATTCAAATTTTAAGGGAACATGGCAGCCTATGTTCTTGAATGCGCATGACAATGCGCAGGCAGGGGAGATGGAAAAGGCTGGTGTCCAACACTCCTGCACACTTAGCAGTAGGTTTCAACTGTCACTTTACAGAAAATCTGCTGTGAGCATTTTTTCCTCATTTTTTCATCTCGGATTTCATTACAGCGGGGCGTCAAGTGCCTGCATCTAATATCAAACCCAACTTAACGGACCATAAATTCAACTGGAAATTGGCAACACACAAAATCAAAGTCCCC
>JABFEB020000001.1:45625975-45643066 GCA_019775895.2 Stomatorhinus ivindoensis | reverse complement strand
GCCTGACTGCGTTGTGCTGATTGTATAGTTTGTTGGAGGAGGGATAATGGTACGGGGTTGCTGATCGGGGGGGGGGGGTCAGGCCCCATAGTAATGAAGAGAACTCTTAATGCTTCAGCACACCAAGACATTCTGGACAATTCTATCCTTTCAACTTTAGTGCACGAAACAAACAAGGTCCATAAACACATGGTTGGGTGAGTTTGGGGTGGAAGAACTTGACTGACCTGCACAGAGCCCTGACCTCAACCCCATTAGACACATTCGGGATGAAGTAGAATGGAAATTGTGAGCCAGGTCTTCACGTCCAACATCAGTGCCTGACCTTGCAAAGGCTATTCTGGATGAATGGGCAAAAAAATTCTTGCAGACACGCTACGTAGACGTGTGGAAAGCCTTCACAGAAGAGTAGCAGCTGTTATAGATGCAAAGGGGGGGACCAACTCCATATTGATGTCTATAGATTTAGAACGGGATGACACAGAAGTTCTTGGAGGTGTAACGGCTGGTTGTCCCAATAATATCATCCATATTATGTATGTCTGTCAAAGTGTGTCAACCATTTCGAAACCTCTCAAAAAGTCACCCCAGAATATAGACCAATGAGTTTTAAAGGACCACAAGCATACCTTGCTTGACTAATCAATGCCTCATCAAACCATTTAACTAATCAATTAATTAATTAAGTGAGCTGGTGGAGTTTTACTAGTACATGGAATGAATGGGATGCCCCTGAGAGGAGGTTTGTGAACTGAAGCGGAAGTTCATCGAACCATCAAACTCCAGATCAGCAGCTTTTTGGCAAACACAAGAAATTCTTACTTTTTATTGTCTTACTTCCTACCCAGCTTTAAATATTTAAATATAAATATTGCCCAGTACTGTATATATTGCTCCTTCAAATAGCAAGTCATGTGGTTGCAACTGAATACTTACAGCACACAAGCAGGGTCAAAAGGATAAGTTACTGTTTGGATCAGCATTAGAATGGCTAAGATGTGTGATCTGAGTGTTTTTCAATGTGGTATGATTGTTGGTGCCAAATGTGGTGCTTCCAGCTTCCTGGGATTTTCACACAGTAGTGTCAAAGGTTTACAGAGAATGACACGAAAGAAAAAAGAAAAAAAACATGCAGTCAGTGGCAGTTCTGTCGGCAAAAACACCTTGTTAATGAGAGAAGGTCAGAGGAAAATGGCCAGACCTGTTTAAAGCTAACAGAAAGGCTGCCAGAGCAAAAATAACAGCTCGGTACAAGAGTGGAATGGAACTTGCCTAACCTTGAAACAGTTCTGGAGGCAAAAGCAGGGCCTACCTGATGCTGGGAGGACCTAATAAGTGGGAAGGAATGCCAGAAGAACATACATGATTCAGGTTCCCCGCAATCCTATACTGGATTAACAGTATGGAGATGGATAGATGAATATAAATGGGTTCTTTTAATTTCCCTTGATTTTTGAATTCCAAATATTTTCAAAGAACCGTCTGAGTCCCTCTGATCTGTCTTCTTTAACGAACGCTGGACGGAGTGACCGCCTCCTTCTCTGTGACAGATAGAGACAGCCAATGAGATTTTTACTCTTTGTGTGTCCTCCAGAAAGGCTACTTCTGACCAACTTGGCAGGTGTCACTCAGTCTCTACTGTGGGCCATCGTAGGGCAGTCACTCGATTCGAGTGTCACTGATGGCACCCATGGCACAGTGCTAATGTACAACAAACCGGCACAACACTATTACACGGCTTCTGATCTGGGTTAAACAAGTGGAGCACTTAAGTCCAATTAGAAAGGCATTTATTAAATGCCCGGTTACAGGATTAATGTACTGTAATCATTTTCTTTACATGACATGAACTGGGCCTTAATAACTTATTTACTAATTTAATTTTAAATTAATTCCCTTCCATTTTTGTATTGTTAATAGATCATTCTGAATGTTAAGTGAGATTCTAGATCTGCTATATCTCAGGCTGCATACATTGTTATGTAATCAATCCATCAACATTCCAGCTGCTTAACTCAGGACGAAGTCACAGAATTGTTCGACTTTGTATTTATAACCCACATCTACTATCATACTTTCAGTATTTACTTTACTTCCTTACTTGAAGGTACAGTGTTTATAATAGTCTAGTAATATATAACATTTTCCATTGCAATTTTTTCTCTAATAAGCTGGAATTCTGGCCCGATTCTTTTAAATTGCATCACTTCACATTCCACTGCACTGATCCCCTTCAGATTGGTCTACATTGCATTTAGACGCACATTTTCTATTTATGCACCAGGAAAAGTGCTTATAATCCCCCGTTGTCCATTTCACGAACGTGACATGCGATCAGTTTACCTGTCAAGGGTGACAAAAATCCTAACAGGGACACATTTAATGGAAATTTGTCTGCAGAAAATTGCAAAAAAAATAACGAAATAAAAAGTCAGTAGGACTTGTATGCACTGCTATACCTGCTTTCAGTGCTGCTGTTCACTGTACTGGCTTTAGAGCAAAATTATTTGGTGGAAAAATGAAATATAGAATCACATTTTGCCTTTTTTCATGAGGTAGGGTCACACGAGACATTTCATGATATCTAACCAATCATCTTATAATTACTATCGGCTATTTCAATAAGGTCATTTTTCTTTGTAGGAGTTCCTTACACAGATGAACTGACACAACAGCCTCAAATGGGTTTTTATAAGTCAGAGCCTTTGTTAATTTACTTTGCACACAAACACCTAAAGCAACAGTCTACATTACCAAAACCTCCACCCAAAAGCGAAATTATTACAACTTGGAATAATAAATAAGAATATCGACATTAAGAGGTTGCTAAAACAATTCAGTTACTGAGTTGACTGTTTTCTTCAATGTTTCTTTTCATCTTAATATTTTATTGAAGCAGTTGTAGTTCAGTCTAGCTTAGCATATCCTGTGAGATGCTTTGCTGACCTTAAGGTGTTTTGCCTTTAACCACAACGCCATCTGCAGATATTGTAGCCATCTGGATATGTTTCGGATATATTATGTTAAAGTCGTCAAAGTGAACGCCTAAACTTCAATTAACCATAAAAGATGAAAGCAATTGATTTAAATCAAATACGGTTTGTTTATCGTTTTGGGACACCAAACTCTAAAATTAATTGACTGTATGAAGTATAGAGCTTTCACAATTTCACCGAGCAAATTGCTCCCTGACCTGCTGTGTCCCATATAAATATATAATCAAACAAACAGTTTAGCTAGATAGCCTTATTGACTTTATTTATTGCTTAAATAACTCTCCCTATGACACCCTATACTGGAGTTTATCAATCCCCATCTCTGTGACCCACTGTTTATTTTGGATTTCGGTCCAACTGAGTGCTTAATTATAGGCTTGACTAAAATATTAATTCAAATCGCACCATGGAACAGTCAAGGATATTTAAATTTTCTATTGTGCTAAACCAAATTTGAAAACTCAGATGCAAATAAAATATTACTTGAAAATTTGTGAACAAAGCTGAATATAATTTCATTATCGAGTGAATATATAGTAATGGGCCCCGCCTGGGATTGGCTTCTGGCCCCCTACAGCCGAAAGATAGTTAGATATCTTTAGATATCACGCTAGGCCTACTTACGGTTTAGATATCTTTAGATAACACGCTAGGCCTACTTACGCTTTCTCTGTTGCAATTACTACTAACAATTTACTTTAATAATGCCCTAGGAAAGCTTCTCGCTTGTCATATTTATTCATTGTCCACAACGGTGGAAAGTTGAGAAGGTCAGCCCAAACCCACTTTCCCTGAGATTCCCCCAGGCGTCCTGAGCCTGCTGAGAGATATATTCTCTCCAGGGAGTCCTGGGTCTGCCTCGAGGGTCCCTGGCCAGCGAGAAATGCCTGAAACATCTGCCCAGGGACACGTCTGAACCAACTCAGCTGTCTTCTCTTGATCCAGAACAGCAGCATCTCAGCCCCAGGGCTCTCTTGGATTGCCGAACTCATCACCCTATCAGGGACAATCGACCCAGCAATCCTGTAGCGAGACCTCATTCGTTTCAGTCTCATGTATCCACGACCTTGTAATTTTGGTCGCTACCCAGCTGTAGGTTTTCCCTTGGGGAAAAGGTCTAAAAATGACCCTCGCGAGTATGTGTGAAGGAAATCAGTGGGCCCAGTCCAGATCAGCATTTCCCGAACCTGACCTGGTATCAGCTGTGTGGCTGATGGCCGAGAAACTCAAATAAACCTGTGGGCTCACCAACTGGAAGATGAAGGCTGAGGGTCAGGGGGTGAAGGAGGTCAAGTGCAGGGACTTGCCAGATGTAAATAGATCAGCTTGCCACAAATCAAATTGATTCAGTCAACACTTCAAAAGGGTTTATTAATCAAAGACCTCTGAATGAAAATCCTAACATGCAATAACCTCCCTTTTCTCCCATAACTAATTTTCTTTCCTATTTCTGCCAGAATTCTGCCAGAATAAAAGGCTATCTTAGCATCCCCATTAATCCAATAAAATATCTTCCGGAAAGCAAAAGGCCATCATTATGGGATGGACCAAGAAACTGCACCTTAGTCTGGAAGACATGTTTGTAATGCGTGATTGTGACATCACCGTACATCACCCCACCAAAACACTGCGGTATCTCTGAGAGTATCTTGTCTATTTCAAGACAGGAAAACCTGTAAGTGCCCCATCTGCCAGGAAGCAGTGCACTGCAGCCAACTGATAGGTCGGCACTGTTGAGCTGATAAGAAGGCCGGTCTCCTTCCCATGGCCGTGGTGGAATGTCAGAGCGAAAATAAAACATCACATCCCAGTGACAATCTGACGCAGATCAGACTCAATCCCCAAACTCAAGCACAGGGATTGTATTACAAAGAGCACCTCTGCCATATGAGGCACTCAGGAGCTGCGCGCTGATCATTTTAAAATATTGATAGCGAGCCTTTATCTAAAGAGCCCCAAGGTGAAGTATAATGCACAACGTTCCCTGCTAATGCATCTTGAGATGCTCTTAATGTCGGGGTGAGCTCCTGTGTTCTGAGATACAGGGTGTTTACTGGACCAGGTCACCAAAAACATGGAAAAATCGCAAACAACTACCCCCATTCACAGGACCCTCACCCTGATACGGAGGGGGGGGGGGGGGAGTGGACTATGACAGAAAGTAATTGATCTAGTGCCAAGCAGCTGCTGAGTAGAAACATGCAGATGAAAACAACAGGAAACATACAGAATTTTCTAGATAGATATCTCAGTGAAAACTGGGAAAAAAGTCTGTTCGTACAGTCCCCCTTTGTGAATTAGGGCGATAATTGAGGATCTGTAATTGGAAGGGAAGATAATTCCAAAATGACATTTGCTTTCAACTGAGGAAATGAGGCCTTCACATCTCTTCACTGTTAACACTGAAGACCACACTAACCACAGCAGAATTTAACCGTGGCCATTTTAATGCGGGTTCACATGACCATTATCTGTGTTGTAATTATCTATAAATAATAGCTCAGTGTTGTTTCTTACAAAAATGTAGAGTGACCAGCTCCGGTTACCTTACACTGTATGTGTTACGACCCGCCCGTCCGAGCCTCGCGTGCCACGCCCCCCTCATTACCTCGTGTCTATTCCTGATTGTGACCACCTGCTGTCGATCAGTTCCTGCCTGTCTTTAGTATTTAGTCCGCGTCTGAGTCAGTCTCCTCCAGATCTGTCAGTGTAACGTTAGATGGAAGTGGTGTTTTGTCCTTCGTCTTACCTAAATAAACCCTGTTTCCTGCCCGCATTCCTGGCTTCCGCGCCTACTTACCCGCCCGACACCACGAAAAGTAACAGTATGGAATTCATATAAAATTTATCTACAGAACTAGGGAAAAATAACAGTGAAAGAAAAACACATTTAATACAGCTGTAGGCAACTGTGATGCTGGACTGCCAGTTTTCCATCACGCTCGGCATCCGAGGAACCGCAGCCGATCTCAGGCAGACAGTAACTCATCTGGTAGGATAGAAAACATGCTGGATACCAGCACTCCAGGATCAGGGATGCCTGACCCTGATATAATGGATATCAGAGGATCCGTCATCACAAACGAACCAGTAAGGGAAGCTGATTCAGTTAAACCACTGGTCTGCTGACTGCAAGTGTAAAGCACTAATCCTAGAGAAACCCATGTGGGTATAAGGTCACGTAACCACACAACTCATTAAACCTCCCAGTCAGCTCCTAAAACGATCACATAACTGTATTATACATAATAGTATGTTGTGAATTCAACTAGGGATAGAGGTGCTATGAGGGGGGGAGTTGGGATGATTCCGAGGGCCCCAGAGTTAGAGGGGCCCTAAAAATTGGGATCATATTTGAATTGGTGTGGGATGGGGGCCCTGATGTAATGTGCCGTTCTGGGGCACAAAATCCCTAGCGGCAACCCTGAGTAGTGAAATGTGACGATACCTTTACAGGGTTTTAAGCCATTGAATAATGGCTTCAGAATAAAAATCTGCTGATAAATGCTCTCATGGGAAATCAAGATGTACAACATTACATGGAACAAGACAACAAGGTCACTGCCGGAGCATTTGACAAATAATGCATTGTGCTAATGAGCATCTTGTGGGAAACCTACGGCCCCGGACTGACATCTTCAGCTTCAAACAGAAACGCCGTCTGGTGAACTTGACACGTGGAAATATGTCAGACCCCTGGAATGATGTTCTCCTCTGGATGAGCCTGGAAACTTTCCATGAAGGTAAATAGGTCTAAATAAACCTGTCAGGAACAATCCCTGACAGCTGAATGAATAAGCATTTTAAATGGTGTTTTCTGAAAACTAAAGCGTGACGTAACATTTTGTCCCTGGGCTGATTTAGGGTTGAACATGTGGAATAGCACACAATGGATCTTTCAAATATATTGGTATAATCCACTTATTTTACAGGAGTGTGAAGAACAGACTGCTAAGGAGAAATCCTGAAGTTCTCCACTTCAGGCCATCTGATAAGGAAAATATGCTCAGATTAGGAATTCTGTGTTTCTTTAACATTTTATTTTTCTGCTATAGTATTTCATACCCTCACAGTTTCACCAAGTTGCACCACGTAAACAGTTAAACATGATATAAAAACACAAATAGAGAGTCTGAAATCCCTGTCAAAGACTTTACATGGAAATAACGGAGAAACAGGGTAGAGATACACATCTCCTCACAATACAACCCAAGAACATAACGTAGGATAAATATTTTCATTAGTAATATGACCATTATCATCCAGAGTGTTTTGCACAGGCACCTGTACACAGAACCAGCCATCGCCTTTGACGTCCCGACCCAAATAAAACAAATAACCACAACAAGAAGCTTAAGGATATTTCAGCTTAATAATGTGGAGGAATACATGCAGTGACCCAAATTTAACAGGCATCTAGGTGCATTTATTCTACATTCACTTAATCTTAAGGCGAGACACCAAGAAATGGTCTGGCATCAAGTTATGAGATGTTTGCTAAGAAGATCCTGTCTAGATGCTTCATTTAAAACGTTAAGGTGAGTCTGCTAACTGTATTGTGTATTGGCCACCTTGATGTTGTGCTTCATGTGTTACCCTATGGGAAGAGAGCGAGGCTTGCACAAAAGCCAGGAGGTCACTCTGAAAAATCGTCACTGGAGCACCAATGCTTTTCACTCTGTCAGCCTTTTCACTTGGGTCTTGACACGTTAGGTGACTCATTTAAACAGCGATGTAAACCTATAATCCTTTCATCTTCCACAACAGCTTATCCTAGACAGGACTCCAGTGAGCTTGTACCCTATCCAAGAAATTAGGCCAGGGGGCGTCCATCATGGAGAAGGAGAAGTTAGAAATACAAATTCAGCTTCTATCCCACTGTTTGCGCTGCAGGAGAGTAAGCAGAGAGAGCCCTATTGGAAAGAGGAAGTGCATGCAAAGCCCACACATACACCCACACAATGAGGGGCAAGAATCACACCCACAGCCCTGGAGGCTTAATGCCACCCACTAGCAGTATTGCCATTTCCGATCCTGAGACCATTACTTCTAACAGACCACTTCAATATATTTCTCACCATCTAGAGAGAACCTGCATGTAGGCCTGCAGGGAAAAAAAAAAAATCATCATATGAAATCGGGGGCAATCTGCAGGACCTCTGAGGCCATTTCCTTCTTCTTAGCACAATGACGGGGGCCGGCGTTAAGATGCAGTGTGACAGGCCTTTAAGGATGAGGCAGGAAATAATTCATTGCGTTACGGAGGCTGCTCAGCATGCGGCACCACGTCACGTTTGGTAACGCAGCATCGCATCACGTGTCGCGAAACAACCGCACCGTTTTTCGAGCGATCAAGCGGAATCTGATATCAAGGGGCGTGGGCGCTTCATGTCCACCAATAACAGATTCTTTTACATGCTACGTTTTATTCCGAGTTGGCGATAGTCTTGTGCGCTTCATCGTTCAAATACGAGAACTCGTGGCCATAGGTGGAAATTAGCGGGAGAACATTTCAAACTGGATTTAAGGAAGCACTTCTTTACACAGCGTGTAGTCAGAGTATGGAATAGTCTTCCTGATAATGTAGTGCAAGCTGAATCCTTGGGTTCCTTTAAATCAGAGCTAGATAAGATTTTAACAGCTCTGAGCTATTAAGTTCTCCCCAAGCGAGCTTGATGGACCGAATGGCCTCCTCTTGTTTGTATAGTTCATATGTTCTTATCAGTTTCCTTTTCATTTCTAATCAGCAAATATTTTTAATTGCTCAATCTAAACACCCCCTCTGAACAATATTTTATGCTATTCTACCTTAGGTTTCATTGGCTGGCAGATGCTTTAGGTCAAAGTCATTTGCAGAGCGGCTTATAGTTACCCATCTACAGAGCAGGATTTGTATTAAAACAATTATCAAACAAATATCTCGCCTAAAAACAGAACAGCGACAGGCCTTCTGGTACTGGCAACTGGGTTTGACAGACGGTTCACGAAGGGGCACACCATCCTTCCCTCTGTGCTCACAGCGGGCTGCTTATTTTGGCCCCGTCGTTTTGTTTCGGCCGTAAGCGACAGATGTGTAACGGCCTGAAGGGTCAGAGGGGCCAGATCTGACAGCGGCGAAAGGACTGGGTGCAGGAGGGTGTTACATGGATGCCGGCTGGATGCCTGAAAAACAAAAACTAAGTGCTGCCCTCCAGTGGGCAGGTGAATTTCACACTTATTAGCTACCTGCAAATATAGGCCACTTTCATTCAATACGTTTCGACTGCAAGCAAACAGATGACGTTTGTTTACAGCAATAGTATCATCAGGCTTGTGTTCCACAAACATAGCATGTCTGCAAACCCTTTGAATGATCATTAGGGCATAATTAAAGCAATTTTCATTAATTCCTTTTTAATGGATGTGCTATAATTTGTTGGGAAAGCTGTGATTTAATGAATATACTTACTAATCATTAAAATTGAGTTTTGTTAGCTTGAGCGTACTTTTAGCCTTTGGGTGTTATTCTGCTTTGATTTACCTCAGTTGGAGTTTCAGCTCACTAATCCTGAGTCTAATGTCACAGAACAGAGTGGTTTCTGGTGCTCAATCACCAGCCATGGATGAAGGTCCACTATATCTGCTGCTCAGCAACTCATGAAGAAAAATGTTGATCTTAGGATTGAAGCTTATCATACAATTCATAACAGCACCGGTGACATCTTTATAATTTAAACAACATGATGTCCTCTGGCTGCAATCCAGAATGGGCGCCAACATGATTATCTTCCAAAATCTAAGCAGATATCATTTAATAGGAGTTTTTAGGGGGGGGTCTGTGAGTTTATTCTTGTAATCAGAATGTTGCTGGCAGCAAATGCCTACGAAATATTATACATATAAATTAATAATTCAATCAACCGATAACGTGCCAACATTGACTGTAAATTTCCCAGGGTAATCTGGCTATTGAGAGAGCTTCCTCCAACAGATTGCATCTCTTAATCCCCCCCCCCCCCATCCCCCATCATGCCCAGGATAATCTGGCCAATGAGAGAGCTTCCTCCATCAGACTGCATTTATTAATCCCCTCCCCCATCATTCCCAGGATAATCTGGCCATTGAGAGAGCTTCCTCCGTCAGATTGCATCTCTTAATCCCCTCCCCCATCCCTCATCATTCCCAGGGTAATCTGGTCAATGAGAGAGCTTCCTCCGACAGATTACATCTCTTAATCTCCTCCCTCCTCCCTCATCATTCCCAGGGTAATCTGGCTAATGAGAGAGCTTCCTTAGTCAGATTGCATCTCTTAATCCCCTCCCTCCTCCCTCATCATTCCCAGGGTAATCTGGCTAATGAGAGAGCTTCCTTCGTCAGATTGCATCTCTTAATCCCCTCCCTCCTCCCTCATCATTCCCAGGGTAATCTGGCTAATGAGAGAGCTTCCTTCGTCAGATTGCATCTCTTAATCCCCTCCCCCATCCCCCATCATTCCTGCCTGCTGTCGCTAGCTCAGCACATCATCAGTCAGCTGTCACGTCGTGAAATTCATGACTCAGATCTTCTTAGCAGCAGTAAACAAAGTTAGCTAGACATGTTTGAATGTATAATACTTACAGAAAGTTCCAATAACATTAATATCTGTATCTGTGTTTTATGTTTTGAAATGGTGCACACCCACAGATTTGGTTTGCACAGAGCCCCTGGTCGCCGGTTCAGACTTCCCAGCCAGGCCTATGAGCAAGACCTTCAACCCCAGCGCTCCAGGGGCTGGCTGAGCCTGCCTTCTCAGCTGTATGTTGTTTTGGATAAAGGCATCTGCTAAATTAATTTAAAATGAAAAACATTTTAATCATATACTCATATATAGATATATCCCTCACTGACCATCATCATAATCATCATCAGGCAAATTTACCTTCAATTTCCAGCAGTGCAACTTGCTAATGGATTGTAGAATGCATCTGTGAACAGATACAAGCAATTAATGTTTTCAAGACAGGGAAATATTCCAGAGATGACAGTAATCCTAAACAGATTTTCAGACACATTATTTCATACTGAGCTAAAGCAAACGCCGCCATTTGAGCTGTGACTCTGATAAACACATTATAATAACCGAAGCACTGAATGGCACGAATTTCTAATTTCCATGCGGCACAAAGGCGAGATATTTTACCTGCAGGATGATAATTGCTCTAATTCATTTTCCAAGCGATGAGATTTATGATACACTGAACCTGATTCTGAGAGGCAATCACCCGGACTTGTCTGTAACAAAACCCCGCTTCCGACTCCACTAAGGATGAAAACCTCTTCACACACTCTGCAAATCTCAAATGGGAAATTAGCTTCTACCTGGTGCCAGTGCAAACAATGCTGTAAGACAAACCAAGTGCTAAGCTGGTTTAAGGGGTTTGACGAGGACTCACATGGAGACAGGTACACGCGATTTCAACAAAATCAAATCAGGCTGATGGGTAACACCACAACAGAATCATTTTGCCTTCATTTGTGGAGACAGACATTGTCTGCCAGGCATTCAAATCATCATAAAAGTTCATCAAAATCCCAACCGCTTTTGGATAATTTTAGAGTCACTGATTATCGTGAGACAGCACTTAAATTATGCAACACACACACACACACACACACACACACACAGCCACATTATTTCCATTTATAAAACAAATAACAAATCTTATACAATCCAACATATAGTGTTGGGGATGTTACTCACAAAAGTAATCCATAACAGACAGAGGGGGAAAGTTTAGGTCCAGGTCAAAGTACAAATCCAGACCAAGGTTTTGTTTCAACCAAGCAGTCGTGTTCTTTGTGACTGTGACTATTTATACTCAACCCTCATGCCAAAGACAGCTACACGAACTCTGAAACTTAGTTCCCACCCCCAGGACTTTAATCGCTGACATGAATGACGTTGCAAGGGAAATGAGTGAAAGAGTTCGGTCACAATCGAGACTTTGTTAGGCTTGTTTAATCATGTGACTATCACCATAGCGACAGCATCGGTGCTGGGAATGAACGAACAAAGGTAACGATAGCAGTGGTGAAAAAACAGCAGCATGCCTCCTTATAGGGCGCATGCATGACGAATAAAAAAACATTTCATTAAGATTTTCCAGATGTTACTTCACACTCACAAGGCTGGATTATTATAATCACTAACATCAGGCTTCACCATGAACATCTGACAAATTATGTTTAATAAAAATTGACAAATTGTGGGTAATTTGTTGCAAAAAGGTGTGTTATTCCACAGTAGTTGTGTATTTATATGCTTAGTTTCTTAAAGTTTTTTTCCTTAGAAAATCCTGTCGGCAGAAACAGGTGGAGCTGTTGAATTTTGACACAGAGAATCCATCCATTATGTTTATTTATAATACATTTTATAAACTTGAAGTGTCGTAAATTCTAATAAGTCTAATAAGTCTCACCTACTGTTTCTCTCACTAATACCTGCCACTTCTTTATCTTTCTTTTATGGGTGACCGTTTCTGAGACCTGACAGTAAAAGCAGTTTCAATCCAGTCAATGACAGTAATGTCACCCATAAAAGTGACTGTCGCCAAATTCCCGACTGGTGCTTCTCTCAACAAGCAACAAAGTTGCTGTCGTCCACCTCCATCACTTAAAATATAAAACCGCTTAACATGCTACAAGAAGCATGTACTGTATTTGCATAAAACACACGCCATTTATAATTCTTTCAGGAAGACTTTATAGTAAAAAGAAATGCATGTTTTCAGGTAGACTAATAAGTTAAGGAATGTGAGAAAACATGGTAGGTGTTTACTTTTTTTGGAGCTTTTTATAAAACACTTAGACCTTGGAAAGTCATAAGCACGCAGGGTTTCAAAGAAAAACAGCCATTCACCCTTTCTAGGAAATCCAAGATGTTTTTTGCTTCTGACTGACAAAACCAAGACATCCCAATCCATCTGCTTGAGCTGCAATGCAGAACTCTATAAAAATAGCTGGATATGGAGATATGAAAACTACAGCGAATATTTTTAACACCAGTACATTTGGAAATTAATTGCATGCGGATACGATTCAGGATGTGGAATCAAGGGGCCTCTGAAGTATTTTTGCATTTAAATTATCCTACTGTAGTACAGTACAAAAAGTAAAGTTCTGGCAGAAGTGTTGCTATTAATGAAATACTTTTTTCCCGTCTCAATTAAAACCCACAAGTTTCTTGAGAACACTGGCATCTTTTCATAATTTCTCCTTTCTATAAATGACTACAGTCTGCCAAGTCAAGCACAAAGGCATCTGCGAGATCTCTCAGGAGACGCCTTTAAAAAATCTGACAAAAGTTGCAAAAGTTGCCAGGGACAAGGATTCCTGTGTTTTAGCTAACTCATAATAATTTGCAAAAAAAAAAGTCATTTCACGGGCGTGAGACTCTCAGGAAGTGCGCAGGAGACGTTGATCTCGCGGGAAAAAAAATCTTGCAGAGTCGGCAGATGTGAGAATGAGCTTGTCATGGCGGAACGCACGTGTGCCGTGCGCCGTCCTTAATCGTCGAGTCAGCCTGTTCTCCTCATTGCAGTACTAAGGCCAAAATGTTTCGCCTGATTTTTTGAAACCCCATCCGGATGTTTTAATCTGAATTTAAATTCTATTCTCAGGTAAGAAAAAATCAGTTCAATCAGTGTCTAGCATTGTGGGACTATTCTGAACATCTAGCTGATTAAATCTGTGAATTTTCCTCTATTTTTTTGTTGTCATACATTTTATCTTCGACATGCCAAAGCTGTGTCAATGTGTAATTGATCTGCACTGAATCTAAACAAACTCGAATAAATATTCCAATGAATAAAACAAATCTTTGATGTGTCAACACTTTTGAAAATGCTTTCCAGTGTCTGCCACTGGATGTTACGCAAATCAATGCAGGACAGCCTGACTGGACGGCGCCTTCCCACAAATCAACGGCGCCGCTTCCAGCACGGTGTACATTAGCCTGCAAGTCTTCTGAAAATGCCGAAGTTTCTCTGCTTAAATTGCACAGCGCCCTGTCTCAGTCATTCTGCACACTTCCAAAATCACTAAATAACACAGCGATGAAATACGGCATATTAGAGAAACAGCCCAAGGAGCCATACATCGGGGAGGCTCAATGGGCCGCACTGTAGCCTCTCAGCTGTAGGGTTAGGGGTTTTGAAGCATGCCTCTGCTCTGACTGTTGCTTGTGTTTCCCCTGGGTTCTCAAGTTTCACACCATAGTCCAAAAATACACAGGCAGCTTAACTGCCACCTCAAAACTGCTGATAATCTGACTGTTTGCCCTGGGACAGAATGAGACCCCTCCCATGATGTTCCCCTGTCTTCTACCCTGGTGCTTCCTGTGATCAGGACAATGAACAGTAGGACAGTTCCTTATATTATTCAGCTATGAGTGACCCAAAGCAGCAGAGGCCTTTGCACACCCAGAAACCCTAAAAATAAACCTCCCATAAACAGATCCTGTAACTCTATTTATGCGCTAACTCGATAAATCCAAATCGCATTGGGTTCAACACAAGTGGAACCATGGGAGGTGGAGCTATTAGGGGTTCATTACCCAGAGTTCCAAAGCCTCATACACCAGAGTAGTCTTTCACAGTGCCTGTTTTTTTTTCATATAATTTATGCCCTCAGTCAAGGTAAACAGCAAAGTGTGGCCCTGTTCTGCATGCTACACCTGTTCCCGCAGCCATAAGTTCAGAATTAATGAAGGCTCATTATCCCGTTTCATCTCATTATCTCCCTGTGCTGACGACCCACCGTGTCAGCCGCGGAGACACTCAGTGTGAGGGAAACTGCCGCCCTCGCTTAGCCTTTCCAGTGCCCGCTGCGGCTTTCAAGACCTCAGTAGCATCCAGCTCCCGTCCGCCTTGTCTCCATGTGCTGCCCGTTCGTCCAGATAGTGACAGTGATTCGAGAGCTGATTTATCGATTCCGTGCGCCAGAGATTGAGCAGTGGACAGCGCGTAATGGCCAAGGTTGTGGAGATATATAATCTTTGCCAGGCATTAACATATATGTCCAAGTGCTATAAAGACTTAGCACAAAAAAATGTAGACGAAATATAGTACTGATAAGGTAGTAAATACTGTATGAATCATCAGTAACTAATTTGTGCAGAGTTCACTCATTCGTATGAAATCAGATACGAAGGGAACATAACGACTGACTGCTCAGCAAAGAATCAAATTGTTGTTAATAAGTGTAAATCCTCCGTACTTCTCATAGCGATAGTATGTTAATAAAGCATCACAGTATGTTACAGCATCACAGAAGACAGGTTTTCGGGGAAATCCCACAACAGATATTTTTTTTTTGCTTGGGACCAGTGCAGAAATCTTGATATCAACTACAAATAAGAAATGAAATATATTATTTAAGTGCAACACTACATTTAATAGCTTGTTAAATAGAAGACACTGAGCGGAAGAGAGTAACCTGGCAGATCTGATTTTGAATATGAGATGAGTAACTTAAGCCGGCTAAACACGAATTGTCACTATTTGTGAGTCCAAGGTCATAAACAGGCAAAATATAGATAGATACACATAGGCTTCTGAAGTGCAGATTGCATGTAACAGGAAAAATATATGCGGCATCAGATTAATTTATATTCATTTCAAGGTCTCAGCGCCGCATCTAGTGAGATTCCCTGAAGTTCAGTCTGAACCCTGACAGTGCACGACTTAAATTGGATTGATAAACATCAATCCATTTACGGAGAGTTGTTCAAGGTTGCAACCCAAATTGTCTTGGAAACAAACAAAGAAATAAACCTGTCAGAGTAAATGGTCCTTCATTCTTGAGTTTTGATAAATTAGTCCAGGGAACCGCAAGCAATTCAAGTCAATGGGAAAATAATGTATAGAACAAATGTATAGGCATCATAATACTGACACATTTATTTGAAATATAATAAAACAGCTACCTGTCTAAGGGCTTAAAAATGCTGCAGAGCTCATGCTCGCTCAAAAAGCACGTTTTCCTCAACGCAGACTAGAACAATGTTATGTTAACTCAATCCTGCTACGTTATATTCCCGTCAGCTAGAACAAAGGAGAAACTTCTTCCCTGACTTCCGACTTTTCGCAGAGATCGCCAACCTCAAACTCATTTAAATAATTTAAGGAGTGAACTTAGGTTTGCAGACTGGAAGGCACGGGGCAAAGGGGCAGGTGATCCTCTTTACCTTATCCACTCTTGTTTTTATTAGGCGTTGACACCGTTCAACAGGTCATAAATGCCGCAGATAAGCACAATATGTAGTTATGTTTGGTCAGGTTTAAATGCTGCCGTATTTTAACCACCGTCAGCTCTGGGTTCACCTGCCCGAGATGAGAAGACAACATATATTATAAGGCTTTATGGCTCCCTCCACATATTCACAGCACAGGAAGATCCATCTGTCTTTGTTTGCAGATGGTCCCAGGTATCGCTGTGCTATAATTCGCTCACGAGTAAATATTTATGCTGGGTGAAAGTACACAGTTTGTGAAAGGAGACAATTATTATCACTGGTGGTTTTTTCCCCAGTATGAAGTACTGGCCAACACAACTTATCCTTAAATTAAGGCCCAGAAGTGGCTTTCGTGGTAGTGATGGAGGAAAATCCAGGCGCGGTTAAAACTTGACATAGACACAGATTCCATAATTCTAACCGGAAGAGCTTTTGACATGATCCGATTAAAAAGATCTTAGGTCCAACAAAAAGCATCCTTCCAGCCACACACCTGGCCCGCATCGCCTCAGTAGCAATGCCATTCACTAGGTGCATATTTATGCATTTAGTAGCGACTTCTGCCGAAAGCCACATACAGTACAAGTGAAACAAGAGCTAAACACCTTGCTCAAGGAACCAACAGCGACATCACTCTTCCAGACATGGGATATGAACCCAAGAATACCATCACGGGACCCAGGGCCCTAACCCACGGAGATGCACACTGTACAGTGTCCCAGGGCTCTAACCCACGGAGATGCACACTGTACAGTGTCCCAGGGCCCTAACCCACGGAGATGCACACTGTACAGTGTCCCAGGGCCCTAACCCACGGAGATGCACACTGTACAGTGTCCCAGG
>JABFEB020000001.1:45603476-45617535 GCA_019775895.2 Stomatorhinus ivindoensis | reverse complement strand
CACCTCCAGGCGTGGAGGTTCGAATCCCGCTTCTGGGACATGCTAACTGGCATCTCCAGGTATCTGCTGTGTGTGTGGCTATCACCTCCAGGCGTGGAGGTTCGAATCCCGCTTCTGGGACATGCTAACTGGCATCTCCAGGTATCTGCTGTGTGTGTGACTCACCTCCTGGCGTGGAGGTTCGAATCCCGCTTCTGGGACATGCTAACTGGCATCTCCAAACTGCCCATAGTCTAAACCAGGGCTCACCAGCATGGCGCCTGCGGGCACCAGGATGCCCCCAAGGACCACACGAGTCGCCCGTGGACCACCAGTGACCAGCATTTAAAATGTAATTTTATCCTGTTGCTATTCTTCTCTAATGACATTTGTATTTATATAAATTTGAAAATACCAATATAAAAAAAAACACATTTAAAACATGTTTATTATACATGAAGTTGTATAAAATCACAAACGTGATCAGTGATCTTCACATAGATGAGTATCATTAATCATTAATAATAATATATAGCTAAAGGTAACCTGAGCAAATTTGTTATTTAAGAAGAGCTTATCAAACCGGTAGGTCTCTGTTTCAAAAAGGTTGGTGACCCCTGGTGTAAAATGTGTGCCTGGTCTGTTACAGACTGGCACCCCCAGCCTTGTGTCCTGTGCTACCTGGCATGGTCCTCCTGTGAGTCTGACCACGATAAAAGCTAGAAGATGGATGGATGGATGGATGGATGGATGGATGGTTGGATGAATGGACGGACTGGGTTTTCAATTGGATTCATTCATGTGCTAGAGACATGGTCTTCTAACTCATTCAGACCAACAGAACCAACATAAAGCAAAACTCAAATAACATTCTGTAAGGCTGGATAGATGGATGGATGGATGGATGGAGGGATGGATAGATGGATGAGCAGTAATCAACAGTCAAGCATCTTAAATTGTTTTGCATTTTCCTAGTTCACCCAAAGCACGTAATTGTGCTGAACCACATCATGGCAAATCTGCCTGAGAAATAAGAACTTTAACTGGAGGCATTTAATAATTAAATAATCCATTAAAGCAAATGAATTGAAGAAAATGGAAAAATCCATTAGTTGCCATAAGAACAGATTCAGGCTTACATTTTAATTTGAAAAACATCACTCTGCTGTATCATTAACCTCTAAACCTGGCTGCCCCATCATGTCCAGGAAGGCATATAATTTGAAGACCAACAAATCCTTCCCAGGTACTAATTGCTACTGACAACCGATAAACTGTGAAATAGAAGCCCAGGGCAATTAAGCTGAAATCACACTTACTGTCTTCACTAATCACTGTGACAGATTATGAATCTGAGATAAGTGGAACTGCCTAATATATCCAAGGAAAAGAGCAGATGGTCCTGGTAATAAACACCATTAAATTAAAAATCCCTTACTCAGCTCACCTTTCCCCCCTTTAGCATTCCTGAAATAGTTATTTTGCCTCATAATGCAAAATAGTACCATAGCTGCATTCCAAGTAGAGACAATGTAAAAATGCCTGAATACAGCACTATGCCCTTCTGAGGTATCTGCTGTGTGTGTGACTCTGTGAGACTCTGGAGAAGTGAGACAATGTTTAGCTTAATTTAAGTTTCAGTCAGTGTCCTGCTAACTCCTGATGCTAACTGTTCTTGTTACGTCTGTATTTGCAGACTTTTTGGATAAAGATTTTCAGCACCAAACTTTTTCATTTGCATCACCTCAGCCGATTTTTGATATTGTATCCCAGTTTATTTCTGATGAAATATTAAAACAGCATATATCATTAAAATATTAATATATATGCATGGATTTACATATAAGTCTGGACAGTTTATTGGGCCGATTGGCGAATGGTTAATCTGCAGGAAAATCATAACTGCATATTTATTCTGACATCTTGTTAGGAGGAATAGCATGAATTCCTGAGACGGATAACAGGCAGCAAAGGGAGGCTTCTTCTCTTCGCACGTCTGTGTGAAGTCCTTAAATAGTCAAAGGAGAGCCCAGGTGCGGCATCAAACAACCAATCGGGTGTCACGATGCCTGGGTCTCGATGAGGAAGGCCTCTCCAGGTGTTGGAGTCCTGGCTGAGTCTGCGCGGGGGCGTCGCTGCCTTCCGGAAGACAAGGAGAGGCACCTCGTCTGGGTAATTGGGACCAAAACCTTCCCTTGCACCTGGGAGAAGCTAACGTGGCGTCCCTTTTAGCCACGACGATGGAGGATGATTCACAAATCACCTGCCTTACATGCTTGTGGAGGTTAAACAGACGAGGCTCCAGCGAGCAGCCAACCGGCTCGTTTCCTCAAATAAACCGGCGTGCAAATTCTAGGGAAGAGCCATGATAAGCTGTTCATATCTCTGAAATGCATGATGCAAAATCTGGGGGCTTGAGACAGCCAATGCCCGCATGTGAGTCAATTCACAGCTCTGCTAACTGCCTGCATGCAACTAGCAACCTTCCTGACCAACAAGATATATAGCCGTTAATAATAAAAATCTAATTATACATCAGAGTTCTGGTCCTTTCTGGATGATAATTACTTTTTAATCTGACAGATAAGATAATAAGCCCCCAAAAGGCATCAAGATAGGTGTGTAATTAATGACTAATTATCAAAACTAGTGAAATTTTTGCAAGAAAAAATACATTTAAGTAAAACGAAATAAAAATGACAAGGCAAACACATCTGCAGTGTGCCAGATGTGTAAGATGCAAAACCCATCACATTTTTAGCCGTATAAATGAGCGTGGATTGCATCTAAAAATGGCACCACAGATTATATATAAATGCTAACCAGAATACAACAAGGTGATAATGAATGAAGAATGCTTTGTAAGTGTTTGTGCAATGGCCTGACAGAGTTAATGCAATCAGCAACAGTGTGGCGATCCAGTAAGTAACGTTTAATCATCTATACTGTGGTTGGCCCCAATAATTTATTACATTGTTACATACACCAGGGTGGTTTTCCCCTTCAGATGAATGACTACAACACAGATGTAACACTTAAAATCCAAGAAGCAGCACTCAACACAGATACTGAAATGTGGTCCCGAACTGGAATACTCAAAGTGCTTTCAACACTATTACGTAGTAAAATTACACTGCAGCTTCTCATCTTACTCAATGAGCCACGCTGTTGGTGAGTCATTAAAAGCTTCTTCTCAGCAGGACGCGGTATCTCTTGAAGATGCGAGGTAGGATAAAGCAGGGAAGGGAACCTTCCATACAACAAGGCTTTTACAAGCTGATAAGTCACCATGCCATTAAAAAAGAAAGAGAGAAAACTTTAGGAACTCTTAAAATTTTAGATAATATGACATAAAGGCCATCGTGTGACGATTAGGATCATCACGATCCTTTATGCATCCTCCATAAACACTTTAGACCTGCTTATAATATGTACAGCTATGAGGGCATGTCAGCAGGTAACTCTAGGAAGCCTGAAATCCCCCCTCCCCAGGCTAATTTTTTCAATTACAGGAGAATTTTTGATTTTTGCTTATTGCTGTGGCATGAGCTTCCAGGTCTGCTTGCTGGTTACCAGGGTACAACGTCAACCTCCCATCTCCACTGAACTAGGGGCTCAAATTCCATGCTGGTATGAGTAAGGAGTTTAGTTCGTCTCCCTGTGGGGGGTGGGCATCTTTAATCCAGATAAATACAGATGAATTGCCGTCTCTGATTTTTCAATGCTTTGATTGATGTTGATTGATGGGCGTGAAAGTATCAGTCGATGGATGTTGAGTTCCAAAATGCCATAAATTATAATAATCCGATGCGTAGGTACATTTTTCAAAGTATTTTATAAAGTATCATGTCTGGGTGTAGTACACCATATGATAATAGTTTGGTTATGGAGACTTTGAAGTTAGCAAACCCCATTTACATAAAGCACACAATCATTTGCATTTGAGAAAGGTTACAAGATCCATGTACTTAAAAGTCACAAGATTGCCACTCTGTCCCCTTTAGTTCACACCAAAGAATTCCCGCAAACTAAACACTGTGTGAAACACTATACCTACTACTAGAACGTTGTGCAATTTAACAGAGAGATCACATCCATTCATCCATCCATCCATCCATACAAACATCTTCCAACCATTTAGCCAGTACCTGGTCATGCTTCACCTGTAGTCTATACCAGGAAGCACAAGGCACATAACAGGGGGAGCCACGGAAGAGCCACCAACCCGTCGTAGAGCCCTGTTACAGAGGTTACTAATTTACATTTATGAAACTTTAGGCTTCCTACTATCTAGAAGAGGCTGTTGAAACAAATTTGAGCTATGCTGTGTAAATCTGTGTCTGAAAAGTAAGAGAGCCGTTCCCATTTGCGGCCTTCCTTGCTTCACTTATCATTCCCTTCCCTGTAATGAAATGTCAGTCAAAGCGCACTAGCGGCTGAACACCATTAAATCCTCACATTCCTTCCCCTTTCCACCTGATATTGATACTTCAGTCTCCCAGTTCCTAATTACAAAGAGCAATGTCTGGTTGTCAGGTCCACACTGCAATCAAAAATGGCCCCGTTGTGATTGACCAGTACCAACAGGTACTGCTTTGCACGGACTAGTTTGCACGCAATTAGCTCAGGCTGGCTTTCTGACATCGACAGCAACTTTTGCGAATTTCACACAAATGTCAGGCTGCTCCACCAAATTTCCTGTTAAACAAAATGAACATATGTTGTAACTGTCACCATGCTAGATGATTTGATTCAATTAAGTCGTACTTATGCATATATATATATATATATATATATATATATATTTTATTATTTTTTTCAAACTAGCATGGTTGCTGAGACCAATACCAATCAAGCTTCAGTTAAGACCAGGCTCACAACATTCAAAACTCGAACGAAAGGTAAATCTAAAGTAAAAGCTCCCTAGGTGTCCATGCCAGTGAATTCTAATAATGTTCTAGCCAGCAGCTCTCATTGCTGTACTGCAAAGCTCCCCCCTTCCCCCCATAGGTCATTTTTTCCATGTCCTCCTTTCCTCCCCCCGTGACTCTGTTTTCCTAATCGAGGGGCGACTGTGATGAGCAAATCGCTTACACTGGAGTGGCAAAGGCAATTACAGTTGCCACCACTGGCCATTATTTTAGCACAGCCACTGCAGCTTATGGGATGCAGCATTAGTGCTGCTTTTGTCACTGTCTCTACTGCATAGTGAATCCATCTGAAGTGATCGGTGCATAAACTAGATTCTAATTATTTTCAGCATGAATGATGTGCTTAATTCAGTCAGGGACATTGCTACATAGTAAAATGACAAGTTTGTAAACCCACCCCCCCTCAAAATTAGCTTCAGCCCCCTGGTTGGCAAAGTTGATGGAGAAGCACCCCCTTGATTGGCAAAATCAATCTACCTATCAGTAGAGATGTCAGAACCCCTCCCCGTGAAACTTCTTTCTGGTAATGGCCTGATTTCAGCCATGTAACCCCTCCCCTCTTAAATGGCGCTTATCTTTTCTTATCTCACACTCTTTGGCCAACTGGGTTAAAACGGTTGATAGAATTCTGAGCCAAGAAGAAGAGATGGAAAAAAGTTGCGGATTTAGTTTCAGTTTCACTTTTCCCAAAAGAACATTTATTAATAAAATCCATTTAGTGTGATACCTGGCAGACCCCAGTACCACCTGTGGCTCCGATACACTCACAACGTCATGATAATCAAGCACACATTTGGGCTAATAGTTACTCCTCCCACCTAAATAGACCTACTCTTTGATATCTGGTCGGGGGTGAGACCAATTTTGGGTATTAAAAAGAAAGTGCAATTTGCAGCTCCCTCTGAAAGCCACAATTTCACTGCAGATGCCGTCTGCAGACGCAGGAGCAAACGAACGGGTCCCCTAAACACAACGTGGCCGGAGTCCCAGTGCTTGCAGTTTTGCACAGTATTGTGGTTTGGTCGCCCTGGCAAGATTACTGTCGCTGTCCAGCCTTTACCATTGTCAGCACAAGTGTGTTATGACAGTACAGTGATGCAAAATTAATCTGGACACAGAGCCATCCCTCAGTGAGCTTTACAAAGACAATAACACAAAACATAGGCCACTTGATATACTACCCATTGCTTAAATCAGGGGTTTTGGTTCACCCTCATTTAACAGGAAAGATCTACACTCAGGAAGTGTACTGTAGATCAGGACGCTACACAGGGCTGCCCAACCAGGATTCTTCCAAATCAAAGGCTAACAATAGCAACAATAGATGGACAGCTAATTCAATAATTAACACAAATCTGCTAATGGGTCCATCTTAAAACACACAGGCAATTTAAACGATTGACTAGCAATGGCACTCGATCCTCTTTTGTTCCAAATCAGCAGAGAACAGTATGTGGTAAACTAGTTACATTATGAACTTTAATCTTAATTAATCCGTGTCACAACATTTAGGCATTTTCGCCATTTCCACTCTTGCTGCATCAGTCAGAGAAGCAACCAAACCACTATATCATTGTTAAAAAAAATGCACATTTTATAGCAAACCGAAGGTATTTTTATCCATCGTGAGAAGCTCACGGCAACAAGACGGCCTGCGAGTCTGGAAATTCACCCTGGAAATCTTGAGGAAATACAGATCATTAGGTTCACATTTAACAAACAAATGATTTCACACTGATAAAACAGTGCCTCATTAAATGGCAGCTAAACACCATATGTGTTCATGCGTCTGGGCCAGTTAAAACTACAGTACAGCCTGGCATCGGTTCCAGCTGAGTTCTCAGTCAATTAGCCTTGTATGGGCAGATGACTGAATGAAACACACCATTTAGATCGTGCTGTAATTTTTTGACCAAATATAAAATCTGCAAAAATCAAGGAACACGTATAATGGGATAAAATGCCTCTAAATGTATTTTTTTTGACCTGTTTCACAAAAAGGATTCAGGTTTGGTGATAAAATGAATGCCTACATGAAAAAAAAAGAAAACTCTTAAATTATTAATTTGCGAACTTTAAATGATGTAATATCATGGTGATACTGTACTACAACTGACAATGGATCTTCCACAAGCAAAAAAAAAAAAACAAAAATGTCTGCATCAAAATCTGCACAGATCATCATAAAAGTCAATCTTCTGACAGAAGAGCAGACATTTACACGCTTGAAGACGCTTTAATCTTCGCTGACTCGAGTTGACAGAGGCTCCCTTGACCGTCAATTAAGACAATACCTCACCATGGCCAAGTTAAATGAAAAAAAATATGTTTTCCTTCAGTTCTTCGGTGCCATATTCATCACTATTATGTTTGAGAAGCTGCCTCCTCTTCAGGCAATTTAATAGTCCTCTATGGGCAGCCCTGGGTCCTTTTCAAACATGCATTACTGTTCCTTCCCCCATTTGTGGTACGCTGGCCTGGCTGTTTCGCTGTCTTTGCCCCATTTTCATCCCCATAATCTCAGTGCAGCTCCAGCCTCTCAGCTCCTTCCCAGACAGCAGAACCTTTAATCTAAGGCTTCTTGAGTAACTGGAATCAGTGCAAATGGGACTCCATCCGGCTAATTCCCCCGCATTTATCCCCCAACTCTTCAAAGAGGTGCCATTATGCCTAATTTCTGCCCGTTTTGTTTGTTTTCACATGTCTAATTGTTGTAATTATTTGCCTGTTTTGAGAATATTATTGGAAATGAGTGACTGCACCCCCTCTCCAAACCTGCCCGCCTTCCTGCTGAATTACTAGGAGAGATGAAAAACAGGATTCGGTCTGCGCACACTGAGCCCAGAGCTGCAGGATCTGCTGGTGTGAATGTTATTATTTTCAGCAGTTAAATAGCACCTTTGCTTTTTTTTCTATTTCCCATTACCCTCCGAACATCACCTCTCATCCCCCTTTTTCATCTGTATCAAAATCTCCAGAACCATTCCCCTGCTGTTCTTACAGGCAATATTTCACATCCGATTAATACCCATCTGCAGGCCCAGGGTGCAAAATAATACAAGCCAGCTTGCTTACTCTGCTGAACATGAACCAGCGAGGCGACCAAAAGTTTAGAAGCTTCAAATGTCTTTCCTTGCTTCCCTAATTTGCCTTCCTCTGACCTGAAATCATAATGCTCTTGGCCTTTCCATTCCCCGCACTAAAATGATGAATAATTCTGCCAGGACGGGAATCGTATTACTGTGGAAAAGTGTTGCTTTATCAGTTATACCGCTTTAATTTATATTCCTGCTCCAAAGTGGAGAAAGAACAGAGATGAAATAGATGCTGATGAGGCCGGAATATAGATCTGCACCCCCCCCTCCATAAACACACATATCCAGCTGAGCACCTGAAGGTAAAATAAATACACAAGGTGCTTCAGCAAAGTTGGAGCCGGCAAACGCTCATCGTCACTCTCGCATTCTGCTAATTCAAGCCATCCATCCATCCATCCATCCATCAACCCCCTTATGTTGTTTCTTACTGGTTATCTAGCACAGAATTACGAACCTGATGTCTAGAAACGTACATACACTGCTTCACAGGTCATCTAAACTCAAACCGTCGTCTCATAAAGAGCAGGTCTGCTCTTCTAAGATCTACATGATTCAGTGATGTGTGGCTGAGATCTGTGGTCCCACAGGACTTTCAAATGGCGCCGTTTTTGTAATATATATTTTATATATTTAATATATCAATATCATTGCACTTCAGTGGCAACTAATTTCAGTACTTTACAACATCCGGCTGTTTTCAACGGTCACACGTTTAGGTGAACGTGTGCTCTGTCGTTTGAGCACTGGGATCTAGGTCAGGTAGAAGAATTTCAAAACACCAAGCCATGAAGATCAATGAGATTTCAAAGCATGTCAGACACTATGTCACTGAAAGGCACAGATCAGGATAAGGGGTTTGGTGGAAAAAAAAATGTTTCTGAGGTTTATGAATACCGCTGTGAGTACAGTCTGTTCGCTCAACAGGAAATAAAAGGTCCATTGTACTAACCAGTCGTTGACTAGTTCAGGCTGGTTCTTAAAAAATATAATGCCAAAATACGAAGTTGAGAAATGTCACGTGCTAAAAGCAACAACAGCTGCAAGGTGACATGAAACATATGAAATATGGGACTCTTTCATAAAAGAATTATTACACATTATTATGTGCTTTTTGACCTCAGGTTTAGAATGAAATATTAATGACAAAAAAATCTGATAATATTTTGTAATTCCACAAGAAGGCATCCCATAATAGAGGTGGTAGAGCTCTTCAAAGGCACTGAATAATCAGCACTGCGTGTGAATGATTGCAGCCTCAATAGGATTATACAAATCCAGCTTTACAGATTGTTTCTATAAATCCAAACATCTGGTAGTCCATCCACACATCCAACCAACCAACCAACCAACCATCCATCCATCCATCCATCCATCATTCTACTCATCCAGTACAGGGTCATAAGGAGGGTGTAGGTCACAATACAGAGCTACACCGTGGATGGGACGCCCGTGCATTGCAGGGCACATAAATGCACTCTTTCACACGCTATGCACAAGGTGATAATTCATCTGAAAGCATGGAGTGGAACCTGCAGCACAGAGAAAACATGGTAACTCCTCACAAAAACCAAGAAGGCACCTGAAGCTTCCAGTCTTGAAGGTGTGAGGCAACAGTTCGACCCACTGCACCCTGCGCGACCTGTCCCGATGAGCTGCTCATAAATATGCATACAGTACAAAAATGCTCGTATAACCTAAAAAAAACCTTGTTTTGTATTAAGAAAACAAATTGAGCTGGAGAAATATCAGAAATCCTGGTTGTAATGTTTATCACCAGGGCTTCTAACTGTCTGCTCCATTTCATTATGCTCACAACATCAGAGACACCTCATGTGCCAAATCTATTCTGGCTGCCAAACAGCCGCTACAAATGCTAACGAGGAGAGCTGCATCTGAGTGCTCCCCCCCCCGGCCCCCCACAGCCCCCTGCCACCCAAGCCCCTCCTCTGACGCCTCGAGAACAGAGCTTGGTGTCTAAGCATCACCGCACTCATTTTGGCAAAACCTCACATGAGCATTCCCAATCAGACGGCGACGGCGAAAAGGCTGTTGTGTTTAATGAACACCATTCTGCACATCTGCACACCAACGAGGCTCATTTCCTCCCCGATGATCATCTTTCTAAAATAATATGATTATGATAATCTTTTAATAGTTGCAAATTAAGCACGGGGGCTCGGCGCGTAGCTTTGTAGCATTGCACCTCCAGGGCTTAGGGGTACAAACTGTGTGTGCAGTCTGCATGTCCTCCCCTGAATGCAGGCATCTGCCCGCAGACCAAAACTCACACAGTGAGGCAAACTGACATCTCTAAATTGCCTTTAGTGCATGACAGGCACCCCATCCGAGTTGTCCCCCTACCAGGCACGGCATGGCCATTTTCAAGGTGGGTTGGTCTTTCTTCCCCGCACCTGTCGTCCCCCAATCTCAGCATGTTTCCTGGTCAGTCGCGGGACATGACGATACTGGCGGCCAAATATTTGACTGCGATCGGCAAATCATACCAAGGCGGTGCTTTTTGTTGCCAGGCTGCCGCTGCCTTGTGGTCTGCGCCGCCTGGAAACAGGGTCCAGTACTGGGTAGATGAGTCTACAATGTGGATGAAAGGACTGCACAAGTTACCTTCCCGAGATGCTATGAGGAAAAAGCCAGCGACTGTGAAAAGTTAATGGACGGCGGCTGTGATTAATCACATCCAAATACTAAAGGAAAGCAAAAGTACTTGACAAACGTGTCACGTCAGAAGCCTGAAACAATTTGCCTAAAGGGCTTTTGTAAAAATCAGAAGAGGTGTCAGGATCGGACCGGGTTTTCAAGTAGTTCAGAAGGAACATAACATATCAATTTAGACATGAAGGATGGACAGGAAGAGTGAATCAGAGTGAAAGACTGCAGTCACCTGACTCCGTCTCCCGAGAGGGGCACACTCCCGTCCTCTGTAACCGTCTTTGCAGTAGTTATTATAGCCAATTATCAAACGGGAGTCAGACATGCTGGGCTTCTGGACCATTTTCCCCCACATTAACGGCAAAGATGCCTGAAGAAGGGTATTCAAGGTTACTTAAGCACTTAAGGCACACTTAAGGGGAGTCAAAAGCTTGCTGCTGAAAAGGGGAATGAAGCCATATTTTGTCTGAATCACATCAATATGTAATAAAAATGCAAGAATGGAGTGAGAAAATGTATCAATGCTGTGTGATTCCTATGTCTAATACAGGTACCAGGTGAAGAAAAGAAAGCATTCACTGCAAATCAATAATCCTGCCTCGTCTTCACTGACCCCCCCCCCCCTCCCATCCCACTTCAATACAAAAACTTGGTGTTCTCTAAACAACGAAAAAGCTAATGCAGCAGGTAGCACAATGAAAAGCCAGAAATGACATCAAGGATTTCAGGCCATTATCCTTCGCTTCCTATACAGAACTGGAACTGATTAAGAATCCCAAAAAATCTCGAAAAGACAAGCCAGGCATTTACGGTCTTCTTCAAGTCCGTAGGCATTTACGGTCTTCTTCAAAGTGACCTTATTGTGTCCCCATAAGGTAAGGTATACCTGCTCTCTCATAAACACGCAAACATACACACACACACACCTTGCACACATGCACTAACTAAAACTAGTTAACTCCTTTTTCATAAGTGGTTCTGGAAAATTGAAACAAATGTTGCTTGTTCATTTTCCAGGAGAGACTATATTCTGTTATTATTACCTTCTGTGCTCAAGTAAAACATTAAATGATAAAATGCTTTGGGTAAATGTATAATATTCCTTTTGTAAATCTATGAAGCTTCCCATAGACAAGGGCATCGCATCTCTAGAGGTCCCCTTTTCATTGTCAAAGCTCTACAACTGTATCCCAATTATTGTTGTGAATGACTGTACTAACCACCCACTCTTGTATACCATTTACATGCCTATTACACAATATTCAATAAATATATTCATAACTGTCACGACAAAAAAAAAACATCAATATTTCTAGCAAAACAATAATAAGCCTCCAGTTGCCCCAAACCCGTATTTCATTCAATAAACATTATTTTAACAGTTGAGCAAAGCAGACAGTATTTTCATACAGAGGTCTGCAGTGTCACAGCTGAGTTCCCGTACGGGTCAGAGGCCCATGGCTGGATTCAAAAACAAATGACATTGGGGAGTGAATTCTGGACCAGATTAAGTCTGCTCTTCTCACTGAGACAAAACAAAGGCGAAGGGGAATGGGGAGAAGGGAATAACAACATTACAACCATTATTGCACCCGTACAGAAAATAAGATTTGATTAAAAAAAAACCTTCCAGAATGTTTCTGGAAAACCTCAGTCTGATAAAATTACAAATTCAAACATGTCAATTCATGACATACATAAAAAATGTGGGAAAGGTGAAAATTAATGAAGGTTAGGCACCTGACACAGGTGGCTGCTGTATCTGCCATTTTCAGAGTAACACAAGGCCAGTTGTTATGGGAGGTTGGTTTTAGGCTTCTACTGTAGTTCTGCAGGCAGTTTGAGCACCATCTCATAGGGGTACAGTACAAATGACCACCTGTGGAACCACAATACATCCATCTCGGACCACCTGAGTAACACCTGAGCCATGATATGCCGCTTGTCTGCTGAGGTCATTCACTGTGATGTGAAATCCCATCTGCAGCACCGCTTCCTCACCACACAGCCCCGTTTCAGTCAAATCTCTGAAGCAGATATAGAGTGCACAGCCTAAGTCTTTATCCCATTACTGTCTGGACAGCAGCCAGACTTACATAATTACCGTATTATCACAAAATAAACAGACCACCCTTTGCATAGCTAACAAGGTTGTATTAAAATGCTCCTTCTCGTATTCAGAATTTTAGAGTCATACATTCATTCATCATTCATTCATCTTTAATACCGCCTATTACTGGTCATGGGGGTTCAGAGCCTGTTCTGGAAACAAGGCAGGGAATAATCCCGGACGGGGAGCCAACCAGGGTTGGGTCCATTCTGGTATACATTCATCAGTTCCAATCCAAATCAGGAAATGGAAATGGAGTTGGGATCGGAAAAAACTATGGGGAACAGGTTTGGAATTTAATTTGAATTTCAGTGAGGTTTGGGACCATATCAGAATGCCCCCACCCTGGAGCCAACCCATCTCAAAATTTTTGAATCAGAGAATCTTCAATATTTTCCAGCAATGTCAAAACTAAATGATAAAAGATGCAAAAATGGACTTTCTTGTTGGCATTTATCCATTTAGCATTTACATTTCATTTTTATGACAAATGTAGTATTTCAGCAGGGTCCCCTGCAGCTGAGTTAACGGAGCTGGTCAGGTGTACCTAAATTAGTAAGTGTCACACAAAGGACAGAAATTCAAAATCCTGAAGACAAACAGATAGTTATTGACAAAAAGCTCTCTCTGGCAAACTGTGACCATTAAAGAATATTATTTTGCAACAATCAGAACGATCTTTTCCAAGCATTAAAAATGCAAGAGCATATTTTGTGCATGGATTCATGCTTACTTCAACAGAACCTTTAATGGAATATTGATTTATCAAAGCCCACCCTAATTATGATCTTCGAGGGCAACGCCGTCTACAGACAGCGAAGCTTTCAGCCACCTGCCTGGATGCATCTAAGAGGAAGGGGTGCTTTTCCACAATTTTGTTATGGTGCTGCCATTTGTAAGATTCAGCAGAAAACTGCGCAGCCCCCATAGTGAAAAACAGAAACCGAAGAGAGCCTCTAGCGATTCACCTCTGATTCACACAGGGCTTATAATACCACTAAGCAGTGTTCAATCCCCCAACATGAAGATGTAACTTTGCATGAAAATAGTCAGAAACATCCCCTGACACTCCAAATATAAGCCAAACCAAACATAATGGCAATAAAAGACATTAATGTTAACAACTCACTGTCAAAAATGTCTTGAGCTGTATACTAGTGGTCGTCATGTAATGCAAAGTCACAGTGAAATGTCTGAACAAATACGACAAATGGAGAAGCAGATATAATCTCTTCACAAAGATTTCCTCTGGGGGGGGGGGGGGGGGGAGAAAA
>JABFEB020000001.1:45585169-45596030 GCA_019775895.2 Stomatorhinus ivindoensis | reverse complement strand
ACGCCCGGCACCTCGATGGCATTTCCTGAGTCGGAAGCCACCTGCTGCTTCTCTAGGGAACGGCGTGGGGGAGGGAGGAAAGCCGGATTGGTCGGGGGGGGGGGCTTCTGGCAGCCACTGGCATCGCTTAGGCAAGGACAATGACACTCACACTGGCACCTGCACTGGCGTGATCCCATCCAGCGGGCAGCCTCTGTGCAATTCGGGCAGAATGGGATCATCTAAACGCTCTCACATCCCTAGCCTCGCCCAGGTACTGGCCACCTGCTGCCGGCCTGCACTAAGACAGACGGTTGGGAAACGAGCTGAGACGCAGTGTCATGCACTATGGCTCGATTTCCCAGAATGCCCCACTACAAAATCCTTTGAGGTTTATCACCTAAACCATCCATAA
Organism: Stomatorhinus ivindoensis; assembly: GCA_019775895.2. Lineage (NCBI taxonomy): Eukaryota > Metazoa > Chordata > Actinopteri > Osteoglossiformes > Mormyridae > Stomatorhinus > Stomatorhinus ivindoensis. The sequence continues at coordinate 45,595,636 of JABFEB020000001.1, read as the reverse complement.
GGAAGAACAGGGATGGCTATCAGGGGCCCAGACATTGGGGGAGGGGGGCATCAGTGTATGATTGTGGAAAAAGGTAGCTTTGGTTTGGAAAGGCGGGGGGGGGGGGGTTCGGTAGAGAAATGAAAGCTAACTAGCTGCCAGTGAGGAATAAGAATGCGATCTGTGATTAAAGCAGACCAGTTGGGAAACACGAGGTGATGTGTTATCTGAAAGCCACGCCGTCCCGGTTGGTAGAGTCCGCCTTTATAACCACGTGGGCTGTGGAACGGGCTAGCTAAACACAGGGGCCAAATTTCGCAGACTGCGCAAATTAAGTGTCGCAGCAGGAGGAAGAAGGGAAGCCAGAGAGTTACAAAACAACCAAGTTAAAATTATGGGGCGGCAGGCAAACTGAAACCGATGCAGATAAATGCAAAGCACTTCAGTAGGGAGGGTTAGAAAGAAGACACCATACTGGGGGTGTCACGCATGGGAAACAGCTGTTGTTTATGTGGAGTTTGAGCACATCAACCGATGCCAACCTGCATGCCAACAAAAAAACGCATATATACATTTGTAAGTCCTTAGAATATAAGCCAAAGAAAACCACAATGCGACATGCAACACAATTATACAGCTATACAGGAATGATCCACACATTTATCGTACCGACGTATCTTTGTATAACCTGACAGTGAGCCTGGAATCAATCCCAGGAAGCAGTGCCGGTCCACTGCAGGGCTCAAACACCCACTAGTGGGTCAAACACCCACAACAGGGAATTTAGATACAACAACTCAACTACATGCATGTTTTTTTTTTTGACTGTGGGACAAAAGTGCCCATAGGAAACCTACACAAACACAGGAAGGACTCCAAAAACACAGAGCAGGGGATGGATTCAAACCCACGACTTTGGAAATGCGTGACTACGGCCCGCGCAACACACAGAGACTGGAAAAGACTTTCATAATCATGCTGTGGCACAGAAGAGGCATAAGGTCAACTCTTTTTAGTGTTAAGCAAAAGAGCATCCGAGCATCCTGAACACTGAAGAGTATGGATGAGGTCAGTTAGAGACCATTTTAGAGGAGATCAGTGGAAATACTGGAATTACTTTACTTGAATCTGTCATCTATAATGCATTATAGATACCTTCATAATGCATTATAATAGTTGGTATAAGAATTAATAAAGCATTATAGCATCTTCTATTGACAGTCATAAGGCATTATGGTGTTGATTATAATACTTCTTAAGCTTCAACAAAGCGCTCATCTATAATGAACAGATACCTTCATAAAGCAATATAATGACTGATATGAGAATTAATGATGCGTTTTACTGCATTACAAATTGTAAGATGCTACAGTGAAATACATACAACATGCTAATGGCAAAGTCAAAAAATCCAGGTATTCCAATGCAGTAAATGTCTAAACGAGAAAGAATAAGGAACAATAAATGATCAGTATTTTCCGAATATCATTAAGGCATTATAGATGACAACTTCATAAAACATTCATAACAAATAATAAATATGGATAAAATGTGATATGCCTTTTTATAAATATTTATAGCCATGTTTATAATGCTTTATGAATTCATTATAATGTGTTATGAATGTGACCCAGTGTTGCTGAAAAACTTAATGTTACTAATGTTTACTACGCAAAAAGTTGAAACTCAACTGATATCCTTACAGATACTCAATTACTCGATTATATCTAGGAAAAAAGATTGCACTATATTTACCACAGCAGTGCTCTGTACATTTTCTTATTAATTCTGTAATTACCTTTGTTTATTTTATTACTGATTTTCCTTTAAGTAATTGTGTTTTTACTTACATTATGGTGGGTTTTATTTATTTATTCTTCATTGTTTTTATTTCAACTTATATTATTCTCTGTTGTATTTCAATCTGTACTGCTGGACAAAGAAACGTTGATGTTCTGAAAACGTCACAAACTACATGAATAATTTCAAAATATGGTCATTAAGTAATCAAATGAATGGATTTATTAAAACTACAATAAAAAGAATTTGATCAAATGTAAATTTTTGTAATTTTCATGTATTTATATAGCATACAATATGAACTAGTGACCTGCCAATTACAGACATAGAGTCTTAACCTGCAAAGCACACAAAGGCCAATAAGATGTGGCCCTGGTTTTAATCGATGCTCTTCTTTTGATTCTTGGATATTGTAGATTTAAGTGAGCAAACGTTAAATGAACATCTCACATTAAAACCTGCCTGACCAGACCTCCCTTCATGTACCTGAAAGACCGCAGTGACTTCCAGGCATCCAGCTGACTGAGGCAGATGGCTGGCGGGAAGGAGGAGTGGATTTAAGCAACGCTAGACTCCGGTCGGCTGCGGGGACAGCAAATCGCCATATCGATGCCAGTCGTATGCAGCTCCCTGCAAAGAAAACTCAGAAGGATAAAGCACATCTACAGATGAACACAGTGAAGGGCAGTTAAGGTATGTCAAAAATCTAATCATGAACGCGACCAAACTCTGTTTAGCATGTAAACGTAGGTGACTCCTAATGCATTAATGAATGTACTGTACTGCAAACCACTGTCCAGCTATTTTCTCTAGAACTGGATCTGACATAATGCATACTCCAGGACTCGGCTGCGTAATTTAAATGAAATGAATTGCTTAGTTGCCGGTCTGTTATGTGGATTTGTTTCCATTATATGGTTTTATATATGGTTTCGCATTGGCTGCTAAAAATGCAGGTATCATGATATCGTGCCACCTGCCATCGTGTCCCCACAGCAGCTGAGGAATCCATAACTTGACATTTGATTTGAAGTCATATAATGCTTCTTGGTAGAGTTATATAACCCAAGTCATGTGCAAAACACATCCAGAAATAAGTTATTTTGGGATGCAATTTGGAATAAATAACTAAATCACATTCTGAGAATTGCTGCATAGGGATATTCTTGCCTGTTCATGTCTTAACACTGATTGCAATAAGTTACTGGATTTTGCCGGCGTTGTTCTGGTACCACTCAGAACATGGGACTGCAAAAACTATTTCTGGTCTGATTGGAAAATCAGGAAGCCGCCAATCAAGGACTGTGTCCAGATTCAATTGGACAATATGTTTGTTGGTCTTGCTGCGATGGTACTCTACTATATATAGACCTTAAAATCATGTTATTGACGGCTGAATAAAAACTAAGCAACTATATCAATGCTATGAAAAAGAAGATACTATTTCACTATTATTGCTTGTAATAAACGCTATATCGACACTCACCCAAATTAGCAGTTTGAAATAGGTGTGGATGGATGACACTTAAATGTCTTACAGTGACAGCAACACTTGGCGTGGGCCCGAAATATCAAGCTGGAAATATTTCACCTGGTGTTTACTATATTCCGGGACACAGATGCTTTGAAGTCCCCTTACAACCCTCATTGATAATAAATACAGTAACTGTGATTTCGCCAATGTGAATGGATGCTCTTCATTCCAGATTGTAAAGCACTATCGACTGGAAAACATCCTCCAGTGAAACAACCTTTTTGTTATGACTCTGCAGTGCAAAACAAACCATTGTATAAAATCAAGGTAATCTCTAGCTATCGTTCACTGCAGATTCTTCAACGTGACACCAAACTGGACGTATGTCTCACACCGGCCAGTGACGCTTTGTGTGGCGTTGATTCAGAATAATACCTCTGGCTTCCCCGTCTGTTTTTCCATCATTTCCATCAGCACCCTTCTGGGCTTCATTCTGCACTGGACAAATGTTATACCTAATAGACTGAAAATTGCATCTAAACTAAAATAAGACAGACATAACATGAAAGTAACTCTATAATCTTTTTCAATTCAATCTAAATTACAGGCAAAAGGGAAGTTTTACAACAGAATGTATTATATTTAAGTGCAATAACTCACATATGATATGTAACTATAATGTGTATAGTAGTACAAGTATATAGACCAGGTAGTTTGATACTGCATGCACTGCATTTACTGGTAGGACGAGACCATTTTTAAAAGAAAATCCAAATTACAGATTCATCACACAGTTCTCTGCTGCATGTGGTACACAATAAACTGGCAACACGCATAACAACTAAGTCATTAAACCCCCTCCTTTCAGATCGTTCTCCTGCCAAAACAGACCTCTATCTTTCCATTTTTTTTTATGTTCTGACCTGCCAACAATGTTCTACAACACGCTGAAGTAAATGTTTATATTGGAATGGTCTGCACCTCATAATCTCCCATGCACTGCCCCCATAAATGCCTGAACACGAATTAGTATTAGGCATTATTAAGCAATAATCAGATTCACAAATGTCCCATCAATAAATATGCCAGGTAGCTACAAAAGAATTAGAGTGGAACGGCAAAATTATAAGCAATAGTTATATAAATGTAATGTGAACAGATCAAACAGATTACTGTGAGCAGATAGCCTTCAATGGGAGTTATCAGCTTCGCATTTTAATAGATTTCAAGTGTTATTTTGTTGAGACAAAAATGCCAAATTGCTTGTTAGGCGCCTGAAAAGCCTTAGTATTATTTTTCTAATGTGATCTGTGGGTGCAGCTCTAATTACCAATCTAACCAAAGTGAATTAACAATTACTCATATTTAAACAAAGTGAAGCAATACTTACTGAGTTTGCCATTCAGAAATACTTAATATTCTCTCTTCAAAACAACAATAAAACACCCGATCCATCCAATTACGGAAGAAAACAAGGTAAATTCTAAATATATTTATTCACGCTGCCTATAATCCACTTAACAAAAGGTTTTCACAGGCCGAAAATATGCTCAGTCTCACCTTACACTGATTTTCAAGGCTTCTTCTTTCACACCAATTTGCGAAGAACAAAATCTCAATTAAAAGCTTTAGATTTCAGGGGAACACAATACAGAAGAGGAAGCCTCCGTACAAATGATCCTGGAATATCCACCTGATGATAATCCTCACTGCATGTGTGGAGCGCTTCATGTTCAAGTAATACCAGGATCACAGGGATTTTTCTAAGTCGCTGATCTTATGCTGCTTCTTGGTCTGCTCAAATTTCAGAATACAGACTGCAAACACTCCACTGCGGGCGGCTACTGTTTCATAGCTCATCAATATCTTCCACTTCTTAATAGCACCGCATAACTTTTCTACTTGTTATGTGATAATAAATGTCATGGAACATGTTCCTGTTTGAAAAATTTTTAATTACCTCATAACAGGTTTATTTACAAATGAGAAAAGTAAGTTTGAAAGAAAAAGGTTTGGCACACTTTATTATATAACATCCACGCTTCTGATGCAATGCAGTCAAATCTCGAGATATTGCCAAAGAACTGTCAGTCTAAAGAAGAAAAAGATGAAGAAATGTGTCTTGCTGGTTCTGCAATGCTCCTGTCTCACACACGTACACAAAGAAAATCCTTAAATGTTATCAAAAACATACATGTCTGCAATTTTTTTATTACTGTCATCTGTCAAACACTGTTTGTTTTATAAAGCAATTTGTAGGTAGAATGTGGAGAGGCGTCAGCCTGTGCTGTTATAGATAAGTTCATATACCGATGGAGACCTAAGATTAGAGATGTTTCTGAATGCCTGCAGTAATGAGTAGTGCTGTGCGTAACAGTCCACATCTCTTCTCAACCCCCAGAAAGCAGCCCAAGATTTATCTAAGCAACTCCATGCGTCCATCAGCTGGATTTGATAACCGGATGGTACCACAGAGGCTTAGTTAGATATCAAACTATCTGGGAACTGAGTAGCTGCAAAGCTGCACCTGCCAATTCTGCAGTAAATGTGCTCCAAGATCCAAATGCTGTGGATGAGGGACGACGAGCAGAAATGTACATATCTGCACGCTGCGCGAGGCATGCAAAACCTGCTCCTCGCAGGCTGTTATTCATCAAGTGGGAATTAACACGGTCATCCAGACCAGAAGAAAATAAGTTGAAATGAAAACATCTTTGTCAATTCCTTTATCCCTGCTCAACAAAACTGCAATGCTGCTGTCTCCAATGTGATCCGTGTCCAATAAAGCAGTGGTAAGTCATACCGCAATCTCTGCAACCACCAAAACCCCATTTTAATTCCTACGGTTTCGAAGCAGGCCACTGGCTCTGTGTAAAAAAAATCATCTGTTTTTGTCTTCTGTTAAAAAGTAAATAAAGATTGAGTTCATTCAGCAGGAAGATCTGTGAGGTCAACTGACTGGGAGTTCATGACCTTGTCTGCAGGAGAATTGTGGAGAGAACAAAGAGAGTGACTTATAAAGTTAACTGTTGTTTTGGGAGCGGGAGCAATCTGTGAATTTTATACGCAGTGAGAACCAATCATAATAATTCTGGCTGGGGAATGGCAGTAGAGCTTTAGTGAAGAACAGATCCTTAAAGGAGTCCATAAAACGGCTGCATATAAACAATAGAAGACAACCCGAGTCACTGAGTCCGTCTTAAATTTTCATTCTCACCTAAAGGAAAAGAACAAAGTTGGGCACAGTTCTGAGGTGAGATGTGACACCAGTCACATAGGTTGGAGACAGGCAATGTTTTCCAGCTGCAAGTGAGAAATAATTGGGAAAAGTTAAAGAAAAAAAAATATTGGATGATTTTGAGAAAAGTGGGTGACAACACTCCAAAAACACAAAAGAATGGGAAATTGTTAGTGGAGAGCAGACAAAGACGACTTGCTCCTATGTTACGACACTTCCTTGGTGGCTTTTGAAAGCTATGCTAGGCTACAGCCATGACCAGGGATTGACATAACTGGTACGCAAGTACGCATTCACCTTTAAAGGCGATACGTGCGGCAATCGATTGTTGTAGGATTGGCTTGGTAAAGGGGCTGTCGGGTTTGACGAGTGGCAGTGCCATAAAATTGAAGAGAGGATTATTTACTGTTCACACGGTGTACATCATTTACGATGTGCGTTACTAGCGTTTATTAAACTGCGTCAATTTCCGCTAGCATGTATGTGAGAATTGCCATGTTATGCAAGCTTCAAATGCTAGCAGAATTAGCATTTGCATGTGTAAATTTGCATTACGAGTCCATTTCAATCAACTACTTTTTTAAGTTCTGAGTTATCAGGAATGTATTAAAACATAGCGTTGTGCGACTAATAATTAGTAAAATATAAAACATGAAGGGGGCAGGGTGGTGCAGTCATTAGCACTATCGCTTCATACCTCTAGGATCTGGGGTCAAGTCTCTGCCATAGTTCCATGGTCTGTATATGTTCTCCCCGTGGCATTGTGGGGTTTCTTCTAGGTACTCCAGACCCTGCCCCCCACACTCTATCCTAGGTCGTTCCTTGCATTGTGCCCATAGTCTCCAGTATTAGCTTCAGACCCCCTGCAATCCTGAATTGGATAAGTAGTTTCAGCAAATGAATGAATGGATAGATATACCACTTTTTCCTTCTGACAGTCCATGCAAATCAACACATCAAAGATTGTGGTGACGCAACCAGCTTGGTTTGGTTACACTCTCACTAGTAAGCAGGTCCATGTCAGCATGGGTACAAGGCATGTGCTTTGCAATGGAAAACCGTCAGTTTGCTGTACGGGTCTGGTCCAGCTTGGTTCCTGGTGGCAGTGGAAACGTGCCATAAGAATGAGAATCACAGTAAAATAGACCAGGGGATATTACAGAAATTATGCACCAGAGTTCATCCGACAACCTTTTCAAACTGATTGGAGGTTGCTTCTATAAGCTTGCACCACCTGCTTGTGAATTTTGCACATCTGTTACGCCATTTCCCAAACAGTTGATGCTAATGATCATCACTAACTCTACCGGGGGCAATAGGGGGTTTCATTGTAAGCAGAATATTGGGCAGAACTGGAAGCATTCAACAAGGATATATTGGCTCGAAACAGCTGCCCGCCAAGTAGGAGTTAGAGGATGTAAAAGAATCCTGGGCCACAGTTCCAAATGAAAGAATTACTGCCTTTATTTCAAGGAAGCAACAGCTATCACCTCTAATAAATTAAGCTGTTCCACAGAGAAGTGTGGAGGTGTCACAGACGAAGTCTGGACCTGGCAGCAGATGTCTTTTCCATTTCTTACGCACGGAGTCATTCACTGGGGTCATGAACCGCGCAATTTACAAGAAAGACATTAGGCATCTAAAATACTGAACCTACCCCTTACACTTTCCCGGCAATCTATGTTATGTTAAATACATAACGCGTCCACCCACCAATTTTCGACATTCCATCTGACTTGCCAGTCTATCCATGCATGAATTGCAAAAATGGCTGGTTCTACAGTAACGGCAATGGAATTACCTCAGCTGTACAATTGCCCAAGTATATACGCACAGGAAAAGAGCAAAATTATACATGCCAGTATGGACTGTTCTAGAACAGGTGCAGAATGGGAATGAGGTTGCATAGTAGTTTGTAATTTTTGTTTTAAAAATGTGATGAGTAATGCAAATAAATGATTGACTGTTGAGTGCATTCAACAAAATCACGCTATACTTGGGTCCTGTGGAGCTCATTATGTACAGTCATATTTGAACATTATATGCACCATCCAGGATTATTTATTCTGTGTTTCATAGCATTAACAGGTAATGCATGATCATACATACACTGCGTGCATCTATTGATCTTATGAATTGGTTATATTACCTGTAAATCTGAGTTTCCGGACGAATGACCAGCATGCCGTTTTCTGCAAGTCCGTATTTTCCAACTACATTTCTGTTCTCATTACTGTTGCTAATACTCCTGCTCTTAGCTGACGCTTAGGCTACGGCATATTAATTTTATTTACTCCTACGTCTTACATGGTATCCCAGATTATTTCTCAATGACAGGATGAGCTACCTTGCTTTTAATTAAGGCTGCTTGGTTCATCAGGACAGCACGTTCCCCACATAGAAAAAAGCTTAAAGAAGAAAGTGTCGCTTTAATTGGTTGTAAAAGTTTTAAAGCGAATTAAACTTTGGAATGGCTTAACCCCCTCCAGGGGGATTAATTTAACATGTCACCATGTCACTAACTGAAAGTAGGGCCCAGCATGCTCGATTTGTCGTCAGTCGCATGGAACCAGAGTCTAGTTAATTGTTGCCATTGCTAAAGGGGAACGTTAAGATAGCTAGTTACGAAGCTCCATTAACGAGGTTAGCAAAAAGAAAAAAGAAAAAAAAACAGCTGATCAGAACAACAATGAATGAATGAATGAATGAATGCCTTTATTGTCACTGGGCAAGGTACAACGAAAATTGGAATATTATCTTTGTCAGTGCAAGAAAGAAAGAAAAGACAGAAAGGATACGAAATACAGAAAAAAATTACAAGTAGAATAGAAAATGAACAGGATATAAACAGAATCGTCATACCCTGCTCATCCGACCCTCCCGCTTTGTCTGTTCAATGGTCCTGCTTGTCAACCCTTTGATTAAACCCTGTATTCTCCTGACCACTGGAGTCCCGCCTTTACTTCCTCAGTCCGAGCCCTGACATACCATTACAGAATTAACAAAAAATGTATTAAAAAACAAATAGAATATTCAATAAATCAATAAAAAGGGGTAGTTATACAAGCCAGGGGAATATACTGTACTAAATGCGTATTCACAGGGGCTTTGGATGGGTACGGATACCCTGGCAGTTTCTGGGGGTCCAGTAGGTAATTTTATACATACATTTGGGCAGGGGGGCCCAAGGTGACATTTTGTCAGGAGACCCAGAATTTCTACACGTATACCTGCATATTCATACTGTAACAATTTGCACATAATGAGCTGAAACACTTGTTTGTGAAAACATTACGGATAGAGTGGAAATGCTTTTACGACGGCTGAAATCAAGGCGGCTTTCCTTCACCGTTACAGCAGATATGCCACATAGTTTATTGTGACCATATTTTTTAAAAATCTGGCTTTTTGCTTTCAAATGACATCCTCGCCCATATCCCCACTGTCTGCCTTGAATAAAAAGATCATTTCGACATTTCGACTCTCTGACACTCCAGCTGTTTCCCTAAGCTGTCACGGGACGTCCTGGTGCTTATTTTTCTTCCGCTTTAGACATTTTTCTTACTAGTTGTTTTTGACAGCAGGGAAAAATAATAATAATAAAATAATTTAATCAACCTAGACACAGCTTTCACACCGCTGTGTTATGGTAGGTGGCACTTCTCGATCGTGAAAGATGCACGTCGGGTTTGGACGATGTGGATAAGGGGCGGGTTCCTCCCTCGCAGGGCTGCCTCTGCTGTCGCCGTGTAGATGGATGGGGTGTTAATGGGCAGCCAGGGAAGGCTGACGAGGGGGCGGAGCCACCCATGCATCCTGAAGAGCCGGTTTAAGAGCTTTTGCTGCTGTGCAGAGTCACACGATCTTGATGGATCATAAAGCACATTAATCACTGGTATGGATACAATACCTGTGAAGTATTTGGTAACGCATTTTTATGTACACATATATATATATATATATATATATGTGTGTG
>JABFEB020000001.1:45550901-45570032 GCA_019775895.2 Stomatorhinus ivindoensis | reverse complement strand
ATTTTTTATTAATTTGTTTCAATTATATTTGTTTATATATATATATATATATATATATATATATATATATATATATAGATAGATAAACGTTATGACTTGTTTGTACATACATTACAATCTCATTATCATCTTGCGTATAAATGATATTACGCATTAATTTAATTTGTTTCTTTTTTCGGCCACTGTCCTCAAAACCGAAATGAATAATAGGCGTTTTCTTTTTTTTATTATTGTTGTAATATGCATGGTAGAAAAGGGTAAACATGTTAATAAAGCGTAACAAAAAGCTTTATGTTACTTTTGCTTCAGAAATGCAGCGGTTGCAATCTCCGAATTCACAACTGACATCGGACAAAACAATATTCATACTAAAAATTATTTTTAAAAAATCAGTTTGGGGACTAATTTAGTCAGGGGCAACCCATAATTACAAAATGTGGATTTGTTCTGCAAGGAAATAATAAGAAATCACACTGTATGTTAAACCCCATAACTTATTGCCACTCGCTGCAAACTATGCGATGTTTTTCTAAGCTATACCTTATCATTTTTACTTAATTCATAAAGGGGTCGAAAATCGACTTTTTTAGGTTTCACAAAGTCCGTAATAAATTATGACCCCATCGTTCGACAAGTATAAGCTCAGCATTTATACTGTAAATGGCAACAATCGTGAACGCCATGCATGTCCTCGCTGTTCCCATTTGTTTCATGCACTGAGCGACACCATCGCTTGCACTGCCCCAGTGCAGCCAAACTGCAAAGTCCGACACACGGTGCGTCCCTCCGAGGACACCGGAGTGCCTGATATCACATAAAGCACTGATCGGAGCGAAACTTCATTTTCTGCAGCGACAACCAGAACAAGCCAAGTGCTTCAAGTGGCTCCGAAAACATCTCACTGCAAATCTCACGGCATAACCGCTTAACGTGAAGGTTACACCAAAAGCCTCTTTGGAATATTTTAAAAGCGCTCGTTTTCAAGGGAGACCATAACTCCAGAATTAAAATGCAAGAATGAATAAAAAAGAAGCACTAAACCTACCAAGCTTTTCGCCTCCATCCCACCGAAATGAGTAGTGGTACTGATGCTACGACTGTCCTCTGATCAGCATCTCTGAACAAGGCGCTATCCTTATCTGGGAAACGTGATAGCTGAATGCGGGGGTAGGATTGGCTCAATGCTTGACATGAGAGCGGGCGAATGAGGGGGCTCTGCGAGGTGACTGATAGCCAATCAGACAGAAAGATATTTTGCTTAGCATGGTAGATTGACGTTAGTAACGCACGGATCACTTTCCATAGTTCGCAGTTCGGTAGTTTTTCGGCAACTGCGGTTAAGGTTTGGGGAAAGGGTTTTTTTCTTTGAGATTTGGTATTTTTCTGTTGACTTTAAAGTTTAAGTTACAGTATTTTTTTAGGCAAAATGGAAAGAAATCGGCATAAAAATGAGATTAAGTACACCAGTTGAACAGCTCACATTGCTTTTTCGAAAAAATAAAAACCCTTACCTTATAGCGTGATACATGCTTAATTAGTCGAAACACGTCTTTTGGTTTTCAGTTACACTGCCGCTTATAAATCTGAAAGACATTCGCGAAAATTTGGAGAAATGTATAAAAAAAACCAAGTAGTTGTACAGCTAAGGATGTGGGCTGCGAAATTTCTAATGTAGTTAAAAGTTAAACGGTCACGCAAACAAGTGTGTAAAAGTGACATCTGCATGTAAGGCGTGAATAAAGGCGCATTGATTGATACTTTGAAAAAAATGATGTCAGATTTGTTTTAGATATAAAGAAATCTGATCGCACTATAATACCTGTAATATTAAAGCACGCCTTAATTATGTAGCATTTCGAAAAAATAAAAGCACATAACTAGGTTCTGAAGAATAAATTACAAGGTGCCACAAGTGTGTAGTTAAAATGAACAGATTTTCTATAAAAATTAAACAAAAGAATAGCAACAGGGTGGGACTTATTGACATGGGGGATTTAAGACGTTTTTGGTAATACTAATATGAACTGCCATGAATATAAAGAATGAATTTTTTAATGTATTTTCACCAACAATTTATGATTTTAAAACTACTTGAAATAAGAATTAATTACTTAAATCATTAATGAGCTTAAGCCAATGATTTGCTTAGGATTTTGCATTGATTTTTTTATATTTTAAAATATTATTTCAGGGGTATAATTCAGAGAATAGATGTAGTTGACTGATAGGTTTCTCCATGTGTCTTTCTGATCAGATGTGGAGAATGCTTTAGTGATGCTAAAGTTCCTTTTTATCCATTGTCCAAAACCACACGCTGAATTTGACAGTACGTCTTGGCTAGAGAACACACAGCTACATCAAGCATACAAGTCGCCTTGCTGAATGCAGCTCTGTGTCTCAGCTCCATGGTCTGACAATCCACAGCGGTAAAATAATAATATTACCCAGTGCTAAAACAAGAATAACACTACACATGTTCTCCTAACCGGCTTTAATCTGTAACGTGAAGCACTTCAAATGTAAAGGAATATATATAACACACTTCCCTTAAACAACATACAGCAGTTTTCCCTTATATTATCATTAGTTATCATTCTTTTTTTTTCTTTGACAATATATTCACACAGGGCATCTTTAATTTGACACTGTACATGATAATTCACATAAAATAAGGTGAATTACATGGTTTTGTATTTTAAGGCACAGGTGTGATATAACTGCAACATTATTTTAATGGCTGGTAAATATCATGAAATCTGTCCAGCATATATACATTCACAATATAAATGAGACTGACTCATTTAGCAAAATTAGTATTTCACCTGTTTGAGTGTGTAATTTCAAAATATTACTATTTCAAACTACAAAAAAATAAAATTTAAAAAAATCAAAATACCTCCATACATTTCTGTGAGGAACACAAAGCTATATATATATATATATATATATATATATCTAAATATAAAAATTTCAAGCTAATATTCTTTGGTATGTTAATGTATTTTAACATGTGCTTGCTGACCAGGCATATCTGTAAAGGACAATTTACATATATTAGATTTTCCTGTATTACCAGTTTATATTGGTATTTAAAGAAGGGATTCCGCTTACTTATGGTTCTACAGAGATTTAAAACTGTATATAGTACAGTTTTTATGTCATACATTTCATTGTGCTGTTAAAATGAATCTGAGCTCATCTTGCTACATCATGTGCTTCTTTGAAATCAAACTCCCAAAAGGTTATTGTAAAGCATACTCAATACCTTGTATCAATCAGGTGGGTCTTTAATTAAGCCACACAGCATTGCAACTACCCACTAAGAATACAAAAGCAGACCAGTGTGGAAAGGGGGAAGGTTTGAAATCAGGATACACTGTATCCCAGTTTTGCAGTCAAAATGCCATTAGGAATTCTTTCAAACAAAGCAAAACAGAACATGGCCAAATGTTTACATGAAAAAAACATTCAAAACTAGCACAAATAATATGAACCGAAGTACAGTACTGTATATATTTTATCAAACAACAAAAATTGCCTTGATAATTTTTTTTTCTGAAATGCACACCAGGTGCTTTCAAAGGCAAGTTTTAAAAATGTCATTCTGCAATCAGAAACCCAGGCAGAACTTTGGAGAAAATTTAACAAAAAAAAAGCAATTCTATAAGCATACATTTAATTTCATTTAATACATCTCTCCATGGACTAAACGATTAGGTGACTTTAAGTATAGAAATCTAGTTTGGTTAAGAATAAAATGGTGCATTATAAATTTTCCCTTAAAACAACCCTGGTTTATTCATCATTGGCATAATGTCTGTTTCTTTTAATAAGTTCCTCCAAAGACAGGGTCTCCCATTCAATCTTCCTCAAGTTATCTGTTCCACTTCCAGTTTGTTCCGAAGCACTGCAGACATCTGTGGGAAAGAAGTCAGGGCACCAATCTGATCCCACTTGTTTTGAATCACTTGATTCAATTCCAAAATCCAGAAGGTCATCCAAAAGAGAGGCCAGAGGCTTTTCTTTGGAAGGATCACCAGCCGACAGACTACAGCTGCTGTCAAGTCCTGCAAAAACGTCCTCCAGAAAGCTTAAAGGACTCAATGGTGCTACCTTCTCAAAGAATAATGTACTGTTTTGAAACAAGTCATTAGATACGCTATTCTCTGCATCCTCCATATATTTGCCACCTGACGGTATAAAAGCATCCTTTTCTTCAGCTAGCTGTAAGGCACTATAGGTCTGACTCCATCTCAAAGTTGTCTGAGCTTCCTCTGGATCATTTACACATAGACCTTCTTCAACGGGATACTCAGGTGTGACCCTTATGGTGGAGCCACCTGGAACATTATGAGTCATTTTAACGTTGTCAAATTCCAGACACAGCACCTTGTTCTTGAATAATAACTGGTTGTTGGTGTTGTTGTTGTTGGAGTTTGCATTTTCTTCCTCGTGCTGTGCTGCCTCGCCATCGATCACGGTTACCGGCACGCTCTCTGACATTGTATTCTCCCCACTATCCCCTTTTTCTCTTACATCTCCAACACGCTCTGTCTCCTCAGCCCACTCTCTATGCACACTAACTTGCACACTCTCCGCCTCCTGACATACTCTAGCATCATTAGTTACTTCTTCTCTACACAAGTCACTTGCTCCTCTACTCCTAGGTACACCCCGTCCAGGCTCTGCCGCATTTATCTCATTTTCTGACTCTTCAGGTTCCAGAGCTGGATGTAATTCTACATCAATTGGGTTGGTAGTAGATGTTGCAACATCCGCGGGCACCTCCAAGTGTGTTGCATCCATTTCAGCTGCTGCCTTGTCTTCCTTTTCTGGGATGTTTTCCATAAGCCCAGTTTCCATAGTTTCACTTCTCTCTGTCAGAGAGGATTCTTTGGATGTTCTCAAATGCTTTGGCACTTCAGGGACAGTCTTTGGAAGGCTGTACTCAGGAGGCCAGGATGGCTTGGTTAGCTTCACTTCATTATCAATAATAAAAGCATTCTTTGGTGATTCAGCCTTAGGGGGCCAGACAATCGCAATCTTGTTTTGCAGTTTCCTGGTTTCATCAACTGGTTTGTCGACAATGCTTGCCTTTGGCTTGATCATATCATTCTCTGCTGTGCTTGCGCCGCTGCTTGAAACAGATCTTTGCGAATAAGACTTTTCAGGGGAGGGTTTCTCCATGATTTTCTCTGACGTATTCTTCTGCATTTTGGTGTTCCACAGCTCCTTGTGAGCCTTCTGTCCAAATCCTTCATCATAGTTGCCTTTGGACTTGAATAATTGTTTAAAATGTGGCTTGCAATAAAAATGTCCATGGAGAGAGGCATAGTTGCCAAGGCTGCAGGAAAGAATTCAAATTAACTTTATTGAGAACCAAAAAAAAAACAACCTAACTGTATAAAAGTATAACAAAACCTTTTGGAGGGACCTACATGAGTTTATTTGTGATTGTGATGAAACAGCAACAACATTAGGTATACTTGGAATTACCTTAGCTTAGCGTTGCAGTGGAAACAGCAGAAACACGACCTATGGAAGTTTTGTTTGTCTGCGACCAGAGACTCCATTGGATACACTCTCTTCCGGCAGGCCACGCACAGCTCTGACTCTGGAACTCGAGTTTTCTGAAAAGAATGCAACTGAATTAGGACAATTTATTAATACTGTGTAAAGAAATCTCCAACAATAGCATTAATTTGCCATCTTCAGTTATGTTTTTTTTTTGTAACAGTGCATTACAATATCTTATTATTCAATAACTTTTTATGGTAATATCAGTAAAATATAATTTAAATTGTAATTTAATGTACTTTTTAAAAGTTAAAAATAATGTAGCTAATTAATCATTTGTTATGATAGTACTAAATATAGTCTGATATTTAATGTAAATTTAAAAATATAGCCTTAATAACAAGACTCAATTAGTCACAACATTAAACAAAAATCATGCAGTTCAGCACAAAAGGTAAAGTGGTCTTCTTAAATAGAGATCGTCACAAAAATTTTGTTTCATTAAAAAAAAATACAGTGGTTTCCTCAGAAATTATGGTATTGCTTGGATTACAAGCAACATATCAAAATCTCATGTATGAAGTAACTTAAAACTTAAATCGCATGCAAAACTGAAATAGACTTTAAATTTCTGTGTAACTGTTAGTAACTAGTTTGGGGTTTCAATAGAGTACCTGCAGGGACCTGTCTGAATGGTGCCAGAGCTTGCAAACTCCTGTAGATGTGTTATTATATTCAAACCTCATTATTTCTATATTTAACACATTTTTTTCATTTCTTGGGCTAGTGATTAAGAATAGAGTATCTGAATACAGAAGCGGAAAATATAACATGCTGATATTCCACTCCTGTGGTATGACAACACAGCAAAGTAAGAGAACTGCATTCTCGCTCAGCAGGCAGAGGAACTGATGGTGAAACTCCTTAGTGCATTCCTTAGTACAAAAAAGGCAGTACAATTTACTATGTGCATAGTTATAAGTAATTAGTTATACATAGCTATACTTTGTGGGCACAGTTGTAAGCTCAATACAGATGTCATTTTCTTCATTCAGTATTGCTATATCCCAAAATAAATGGAACAAATAAGCATTACAGTTCTTTTTGTGAAAGTTTTCTACTCCCAGAAAAAAAGAAATGGACGAATCTCCATTCAAAATTCCAATAAAACAAAAATGAGACTTGTTAGTCAAGGAAATAAATGCACTCTTTTTGCAAAATGCATAAACACACGATTAATGTTTATTAGTTTCTTCATAATCCACAGCACAGTTTACCAGTCATGAGCGTCTCTTGCTGGTGTGATACTGTCTGTGAAGTCTTCTGTCCTGTTACATTATAGCCCAGGCTCTTGAAGACACTCTCGCTTTCATTCCAAGTTTTTTGGAAGTTCTTCAGTAGTTCTTCAGGGGTGGTGTCAGTCAAGACGTCCAGTACTTGGACCTTGCCCTTCACTACGTCTGCATATGTGGGAGGGGCACACCGGGTCGTGATGTGTTCTGAATGCTGGGAGACCGTCATGGCAGTTCTTGACCCGCTTATCTTATTACCAAATTCATCGATGCTGGAGAATGTCTCGCTGGCTGACTGACTCCCGCAAAACCCCACTGGTTCGGTCAATCCTGATTGCAGTACCTCCTTCTGGATGGGCGGGGGAGTTGTCTGCCAAGAGTCCTTCTGCTGTCTCCAAGGGTTTGTCTGCTTTGAACCATCTGTCATGATTTCATGCATCTCTGACTCTGGCTTCTCCTGTTTATGTTTTTGTTCCTTGAAGGAGGAACTCTGCTCGCCCATTTCAAACATAGTTTTAATGGTCTTGATGTCGAAGGTTGGAACCGGTTCCACTTGAGTTCCTTTTTTATCTTCTTCGGGATCAGCGTCTTCAGTGTCACTTCCTAGTCTCTCTGCAATGACAATAGGCTCTTTTCTTGTATAAACCTTCTGTTCTGGTGATTCAAATTTGTTGACAAGTCCTGAGAGATTTACCCATGGCATCTCCTCTTTTTCCTTTTCTTTGACTTCTGTCTCTTCTGTGTCTGGACCTAAGCGCTCTGGGATTTCAATAGGGTTCTTGCGTACATATGTTCTGTTCACCTCAGCCTTCTGAGCCTCCTCGAAGAACTCTTTCTTGTCTTTCACTGATGCAGTTTCTAGCATCGCCTCTGACACCTCTGACGTCTCCACAACATGCGTCTCAATTTTGATCTGGCGATTGAACGACGATGGCGATTCTACTATTTCAGATTTTTTCTCGGTTATCTGCGCCTGTTGTGACAGAGGTGGAGGCGATGCCCCCTGTGAAAGCTTAGCAGTGGTGTCCTTCAGTTTGGCTAGCTTGTCTGATTGGCTGAATGTTGGAGAAGGACTGGCCCTGTTGATCTGAGATGTTGTTGGGTCAAACATCCGTGGTGGTGGTTCTGGGGGAGTGCATGATCTGTGCATTGGTGGAGGAGAAGGACCCACTCTTTGTGGAGAGCTAGCTCTCCGTGTAGATTCTATGGTAATATAAGTAGGTGATGGTGAGCGCATTCTGATCAAGGGTAAGGCCCCTCTAGAATCAGCTTTTTTCGTGTCAATGAACTTTTGCTTCATGCTTTCATGAGAAGTCTTTCCCTCTCCCAATACTTTCTTCTGAGCCTCCACTTTTGACGAGCCAATGCTTATTTTCGATATTGCTCCACCAGTAGCTATTTTTTCAGACTTCAATCCACTTTCAGGCATTTCCGTGGCAGCAATGCTTCCCCCTAAATTCAAAACTTTCGCTTGTGCAACCGATCTTACATAGACTAGGATATCTTTCAGCTTCTCAATATTATCATTTGGTCTAACTTCTAAACTCCTTTTTGCCGCTGGATCTATTAGCCAGCCAGGGATTTTGATGAGGAGAGTCCTTACTGCTTTAGAATCAATTTTCCCAGATGGTTCAAGTAGGTCATCAATTTGAGAAAGCACCCTGTGTATTTCTTCACATTTTTGTGAGGCCTGCTGATTGGCCACTGAAGATGTACTTTCACCCTTTTGTGCTGTTTTGCCTGTTAGCTTAACACCAACGTGTCTACTTTCAGTTTGTGATTTATCCTGAATCTGTGGCTTGCTGATCACATCTTTTTGTATTTGTGAGGTCTCCATTTCCTTTTGAACTTGAACCGTGCTTTGTTGCTGGAAACTGTGCTGAACTTTCTGAACTGTGCTTTCTGTGACGAACACTTCTTCACCGACTTGAACATGTCCCTCGTATTGGGCTTTGGCCTTCTGCATTTTCCTGACCTCCTTTTCTTGGTTTCCCTTCATACATGACATCGTCTCTTTCGGGATAACGTCACTTTTCTCCTTCTTGAATTTCTGCTTGGGCTTCAGCATTTGTATCTCCAGCTTGCTGTCCGGTACAGCTGCAGGCTTCTCAACATACTTCTCAGCTTTGTTGACAGTTTCTGTGCTTTCCTGTACACAGCTTTTTGTAACTTTGGTGATTTCGCGAGTCATCTGAGAAGACGCTTTTTTCTCTTGTTGAGTTAACTGCTGTTTATTAGTAGCTTCTGCAGAAGATTCTTTCTTCTCAGTCTCCAAATTTTCTGTCTTATCAATTTTTGGAATCTTCATCGTTTTAACCTTGAAATTTGGAGTAGCTTTGGGGATTTTTGTCAGTTGGAGAGGCACTTTACTCACTTCCTTGTTTACGGAAACGTTGGTTTGTTTCATTTCATCAGTTTTCAGAGAAGTTGAAGTTTGCATTTGAAGATTAGTGAAGTCTTGCATGACAGCCTGTTCAGAAATTTTGCTTTCTTTCACAACATGCAGAAGTTCTTTGTCAACAGCTGATGCAATTTCACTCACAGAGGGCTGACTCCTTGAAGGAATTAAAGGTTGGACTGATAAACCCCTTGACGGTGCCTGCACACGCACACCGAGTGAAACTGTGTCCGATTTAATCTTATCGATTACTGTTTCTGCTTCTTTCTTAGTTGTTTCAGTGCTTACTGTTTCTCCCTTAGCTGTGTTGTCTGTGGCAGATACTTCAGAGGCAGCCTGAATGAAGGCTTGCACATCCTTTTCACTTGCTGGAGAAGGTGGAGTTGCACCAACTTTGTTCTTCTCGCTTTCCTCCCTATGTTTGCGATACTTTTCCTCTGCAATCATCAGTGGAGTTTTGAATTTTCTCACACATATTTTAGGCTTCGCAGATACCGGTTCAACAGGTGGAGGTGGTAGTTTTATCGGAGGCTTATAAACTTTCTTCACCGGACCAGGTGAGTCTTCTTCTTGTGAATCTGTTCTCAGTGAATCTGTCTGAGCTAACACTTTTATTGTTTCCTCTTGTCTCCTTACTTCTTTTATATTTTTGCTGGATGTGGTCAGGTCAGGAGCTGTAATGGTCTGCTGTGCAGGCACCTGGAATACCTTGTTTAAAGGTGGCGGAGAAGTCACTTGGTTTTTCTCCACGTTGATCGGTCCTGGCCCAAACTGCTTAGGTGCTTCAGGCTTCGGGATCTTATACAACGAAGGGGCCTTTATCGGTTTGACGGGCATTTGTTGAGCCTTTGTACGTGGAGAGCAGAGTGATTTTCCTGGCATGGAATCCAACTCTTGCTGCGATGGTGGTGGGGGTAGATAATCTTGTCCAGCTATGTGTGGTGGGGGGGGAGGTGGTGGTGGTGGAAAATGATCTAGATCCACAGGCGGTGGTGGAGGTGGTGGGGGCAGGTCAGCGTCCTGCTTTGAGACAGAGGAAAGTGGAATAGAAAACATGTTACCCTCCGATTCCACCACGGGCGGAGGTGGAGGTGGAAGAGGGAATTCAGACTCTGACAATGGAGGCGTTGGCAGAGGTGGAGGCCGCATATGGATATCTTCTTTGCGCTTCTTTATTGGCTTAACAAAACCCTTTCGATTCATGTCAAGGTTGCGGAACTCTGTCTTCAAGGTTTTAATATCATGCTTCTGCACAATTGTTTTGTGTTCTGCCGCTTTTGTCTGTACCTGTGTCGTAGTTTTGGTGTCTTGGAGGTGTCTTGCATCAGTGGTGCCCTGTGATGTATTTTTTATTACATTTGTCATTCCTGTTGCTATTGCCTCTTGCGTGAGCTGATTGCCAGTGTTCGCAGCCTTTGTGATGTTAGCTTGTGCTGTATTTCCTGTCACATGACTACTGATTTTAACACCCTGTACAGGCTTAGTGATGGTCTTCGTCTGTGATTCATTTTTAACTGTGTTTAAGTGTGTCATTCCTGAGGCACTTGAGGTTCTTGAATCGTCAGAATCCAGAACCACTGTTTTCACACCTTTGGTGTGTTTTGTGGCAACGTTACCTTGTGACACACATTGGTTTACATTTGTAACCATGTTATCAGTCACTTGACCTGTCACATTCTTCTTCTTGGTGATTCCAGGGACCGCAACCTTCGGTTTTAAAGATGGTTCTTTAATATTTCTCTCTTGTGGAGTATGAGACAAATCCATCACTGTAGTCTGGGAAATAAGAGCATTATCCTCCTTGGCTAGGGACTGGCATTGCGCTGACTTTACTCCAGTGTGCTTGTTTGAGCTGCTGCGCAGTTCATTTGCTTGGCATAGATTTTTGACTTTCACTGTCTTGCTTTCAAGCTTAGTTGCAACTGAATATTTCTGGGCTTCCTGCTGAGGGGGCAATGGAGTTTTCATTGAAACGCTGGCTTCTTTAGTACCATCAATAGTACTGTTCAGGTTCTTCTGCTGCTTCCCTTTCAATAGGCCTTTTATTGTGCCCTGGACATCTCCTTTGATTGCCTCCTCTTTCTCCATTTGACTTTGTTCCTGCATGTCATATAGCGACTTTATAGACATCTTCACGTCTCCCTCAGTGCTAGCTTTGCGCTGTGTTGTGCATGAGGCTGGAGGTTCTAACAGCTGTTGTATAGTGCCTTTTACATCTCCCTGAACACTAACTTCTTGCTGGTAGACCTTCTTCTCATTAGAGGCATCTCGTAAGCTCTGCATCGCCATCTGAATATCGCCTTTAACAATTTCCTCTTTTTCTATCTCTTTCACAGCCTGTTTAGCTTCTTCCAGTGATTTTAAGGTTCCTTTGATATCACCAGGCACTAAGTCTTCAATGACAATCTCAACTTTGCTGGTGGCAGATTTTTCCAAGCTCTGCAGGGCCCCTTTAATGTCACCTGGGACGATTTCTGGCTTTTCAATCTCTTTGAGTTGGTATTGAGCCTCCTCCAGAGATCTCAGAGTGGTGTTTATGTCACCCTTGACTACTTCCTCTTTTTCAACCACCATCTTCTGCTTTACAGCCTGTGTTAGACAGTCCAGGGCTGCTCTCAAGTCCCCTTTCACGATGACCTCTTTCTGGATGTTATCTAGTGATATCACAGGTTCAGTCATAAAAACCTTGACCGTGTTGTGTACATCTCCCGGGACAATATCATCCTCTGCAACAGTTCGTTCAATCTGTGACTGATTTTGTTCCAAAATAAGTTTTGTCCCTTCAACATCTCCGCCGACAATCTTCTCTTTCTCCATCTTACCTCTCTCTTCTGGCTCAGTTTGGAGTTCTTTAAGATACTCCAGGGCCCCAGACTCTATGCATGTGGAGTAAAAGTTCACATTTCCCTTTTCGATGTCACCCACGTTTATCTTCATATATTGTTCCGGATTGTTCGGGTTGGACAGGAGTATATTGATAGTACCTCGAACATTTCCTTTGATAATATCCTCTTTTCCAACACTAGTCTCTTGTTTATTAAGAAGCGAGTATATTGTCATTCTTACATCTCCCTTCTCATCTTCCTGTATCAGAATACCTCGTTTGGCAGACTCGTCTTCCTTCATCAGGTTGCTTATTGCTTCCTGAATATCACCCCGGATAATTTCTTCTTTTTCCACATTGATTCCTGTGTCTTGGTTGAACAGCTGTTGCACTATAGTGGTCATGTCCCCCCTCTCTTCATTATCTATAACAACAGTTTTTCCAGTTGTCTCCCTTCTGTTTAGCAGATTCATCATTATATTTTTCAGGTCCCCTCTAATTATATCCTCCTTTTGAATTTCTGGAGCTTCTTGGTTCATGAGGTTGTACTTCGCCATTCTGACATCGCCAATTTCATCGGTTTCTATGAGTATTCCTTGTGACTTGACCATTTTCTGGGAGTACAGCTCCTTCAGAGTATCTTGGATGCTTTTACCAAGTATCTCGGTCTTTTGCACGCTGCTCTCGTTAAACTCGTGAAACGGGGTTGTTTCAAAAAGCCACGTCGTTGTTTTCACATCTGCTTGCGGAATCTCTTCACGAGAAATGGCAACATGCGATTCATCCACCTCTTTAATTTTGTCAAGGGGCTGCTTTTCAAAAAGCCACACCGATTGTTTAACATCTCCCGTTAGCACCTCTTCTTTCGTCACCTTTTTCATCTCTTCGTACTCTGAGCCTTCACCATGAATCTCATCAATTGTGCGCGTTTCAAACATCCATGTGGCCGTTCTCACATCACCTTTCTGAATTTCACTGACACTGACTGTTCTGATGTATTTTTGTGATAAATCTTCAGACTCAAAACGTTGTTTGTTTGTTTGAACATCACCTCCTTGAACGTCATCCACAGTTCTAACCAAGAGCTTTGCTTCTTCTGAAATTTTATCGAGTGGCTGGGTTTCAAATCTCCATCTCGCTGAGTTTACATCACCTTTCTGAATGTCTTCCTGTGTAACAGATTTAATGACATAGACCTCATCTGTGTTCCTTATTGAATCAAGGGGTTTGGTTTCAAATAGCCACCTAGCTCCAACAACATCTCCCTTCATGATTTCCTCTTTCGTGACTGTGGTGACCTCATGATAATGACCCTCTTTGTCACGGATGGCATACAGGGGCTGAGTCTCAAACATCATGGTGTAATTTTTGACATCACCTTTCTCTATCTCATCACAAATTATTTTCTCCAGTTTTGATATCTCTGTATCAGATGATTCTGTATGAATTTTGTCCAAGGAGAAAGTCTCAAAAATGAAACGTCCTTTGTTAACATCACCTCCTTGTATGTCTGTCACAATACGAGTTTCCTTTTGTTCTCCGGAACCCTCATGAATAGCATCTATAGGTTGATTTTCAAACAGCCACGTGCAGTTAACCACATTCCCTTTCTGAATGTCTTCTGCCTGAATGGTCTTCAGCTTTTTCAGTGTCTCTTCACAAGTTGAAGTCATTATGTCGGAGGACTGGTTTTCAAATATATACTTCATTCTGGACACATCTCCAGACTGAATATCAATCTCAGTAACTCTTTTAAAAGCAGAAGCGTCGTCCCCTCTGATGTTCTCAAGATTCTCTGTCTCAAAAAGGAACCGGGCCATTCTCACATCTTTGCCATGAATATCGTCCTGGTTTACGGTGCATGTTCTTAGGATCGTTTCTGACTCATCTCTGATAGCGTCAAGTGACTGTGTCTCGAACAGCCAAGTACACGTCTTGACGTCCCCTTTATGAATCGCCTCTGTTTCCGTTTCACCCTTTACCTCAACCTTTTCATAAAGAGCATCCATTGGCTGTGTTTCAAACAACCACCTACAGGTTTTCACATCACCTTTCACAGTCTCTGCTGACTTCTTAGTCTCAGTCACCTCGTCTTCTACATTGCTGAAATATTTAATAGAGTCAAGTGGCTGTGTCTCAAAAAGCCATTTAGCTGTTTTCACGTCACCTGACTCTGTTTCCTGTTTTGATATACCTTTAATGATCTGTAATTTGCTGATACTTTCATCAAACTGATCAATGGGACGTGTTTCAAACATCCATTTGCAGGTTCGGACATCACCCTTTACAATCTCCTCCCTCCGCACAGTTCTCACTTCATGATAAGCACCAGAACTGTCTTGCATCGCATATAATGGTGTAGATTCAAAACGAACTTTGTTTGATTTTACAGAGCCACTTGTGACCCCTTCGATTTGGATTTTCTGAGTGTCATCACATTTACCTAAATCCATTGTTTCGAAGATTACTTTGCAATTTGAAACATCCCCTTTGTCAAGTTCTTGTAGGTTCACAGTTCTTACGCTTTCTTTCTTTTCTTCTCTGATGTTTTCAAGCGGTTGGCTTTCAAAAACCCACTTTTGGTGTCTGACGTCACCCTTTTCCTCCTCAGACGCCACTACTTTTTTAAGTTTACCTACTTCAGGACTATCCTTCAAAGAATCCATTGGAACGGTTTCAAATAAATGTCTAGCTGTTTGCACATCACCCCCTACAACTTCTTCCACAGACATTGGTCTGGCATTTGAAGTATCTTTTAAACTGTCCATAGGCTGTGTTTCAAATGTCCAACAGTGCTTTCGGACATCAGCTCCAATAATCTTTTCTTTTTCCAACTTTGAACTTTCCCAGTCTTCATCTTTAATAGAGTCTAGGGTCTTTGTCTCAAAAAGCCACCTGCCTCTGTTGACACCACATTGAGAGTTGTCCTCTATTGACACCCCGCAAACCACTTTGACTTGGGCAGGGTCTTTGTTTATCATGTCCAGAGGCTGCGTTTCAAAGAGCCAGCGGGATGTCTTGACATCACCTTTCTCAGTTTCCTCACGGCGGACTTTTGTGATCTCCAGCATTTGACCAGAATCTCCTCGAATGACACACAGGGGTTCAGTCTCAAAGAGTTTTGTGGATGTCTTCACATCTCCCTTGATCTCTTCTAGTTCTGACTTTAGCTGTAGGAAATGGGACTCATCAATGGTCTCAGTATGGCCCAGAGAATCCAGGTGCTGAGTTTCAAACAAGTATCGGGCAGTTTGTACATCTCCACCAGTTATATCCTTTGTGAAAATAACCTCTGTGTTTTGATCTTCTTCCTGGTATATCTTACTGAGTGCATCCAGTGGTTGTGTTTCAAAGAGCCAGGTTGCCGTGCGAACATCTCCTCTTGCTAACTCTGTTAACTTGCTGGCTTGCTCAGTTGAATCTGGAGTATCTGTACCTAGAGCATCAATGGGTTGTGTCTCGAACATCCAGGTTGTGTATTTCACATCACTTCCCGCAATGATTTCCTGCTGAGCTATGCTTTTCTTGCTGTCTTCATCTGGAGTATCATCTTTGATTGAATCCAGGGGTTTGTTTTCAAACATCCAGCGCATAGATTGCACTTCCCCTTTGAGAATCTCATCCCACTCAAGGTATTCTCGTTCGGGGCTGACTGACTTGATGGGACTGCTTCCAGAGTTCTCAAAAACATACCTGGCTTGCTGAACATCTCCAGTGACTTCGTCTCCTCCCTCCAGCTGTGTCTTCTCAATCTCTGTTACGTCACTGAAAAAATCCCTTTCCAGGTTTTTCCGGACTTCCGGGTGTATATGCTTGTAGAGGCGTTTCAGCTCATACAAGTTCCTCTGCTTAGAATATTGCTCTTTATTAATAGACTGTTTAGCCTGGCAAAGTTGCTCAGATAGTTCTTGTTCACTGTCCTGCCCTTGAGTTTCTATTGGAACCTGCAGCAATTCCGGGGGTGGGGGAGGTAAGTGCTCCATACAGTCATAGGAGGTGACGGAAGAACATGCTGAAGCTGAAGCTGAAACAGCTTCTTCTACCTTCCTAGTCATGGACGACGCTTCACATCTTTTGCTTGTGGAAACTTTTGATGCCGCACTGTGAGCCGGGGCCCACTGAAACTGGTTCAAATCAAGATCAATCTTTTTGGGAAAAAATAACCATTGTTTTGATTAGCATGATTTCAATCCCACCAGCAACAAATTTGTCACGTGCAAATAAAATAAATCTTTTTGCCACTAAGATGAACTGCAAACCCGGCTTAAAAATCTGCTCCGGCATGTGTGGAATGCTAATTTTTGCATGAGCCTTACCTATGATAAATACATTGACAGTGTGACTATGGTAATTTTTCTATGAATCCACAATATAGTTCAGCGAACTGAAGATCGTATTTAGAAAACGGCACGAGGAATCTGAAATCTGAGTTTGGAGAAAACAAGGCAACAACAGCAAGTAATTAAACCAAGATACAGTAAATAGCTCTGATGAATATGCATGTAAATCTGCTATGTTTTATATTAAATTGAGTTATAACTGTTTTTTTCTGGTTTATTCCTTTTGCTTAGACTGTTTTAGTAACCAGACAATATGTCTTGGCAAGATAGTGTGTCGTGTTGCAGTAAAATGGCCTGAATGAGCTTGTAAATAGTTTTTATATCTCAATTTCAACATAAAGCCGAAGGGTATATTGTTCTGAAGACAAAGCCGACTTCTCAAAGCACTAATAATTGAAAAATGCTCCTGTAATTAATTGTCCTTGTATTATGTGTGATTTTCTTAAAGCACTATCTGTGTTGTAACATTCATATGATGGATCAGTTGAGATATTTCATAGTAATTGAGATAAATGCTTGTTAGTAATAAAACACTCTGATACCTTAATTTGCTTGCTTGGCGTCGCATCCTCAATATGCTTTTCAAACTGTTGCTTTAAAGCTTGTGCAGATACCTTCGGTATGTCCTCAGCTCCAACGACCTTCACTAATGGGGAAAAACAAACATCATCAAAAACTCACCATGTTTTGGACGCATTTACTACGAGTGAAACCAAAATTACAGTTCTAAAGCCGATTAATTATCTGCATCACGTTTAAGCTTTAATGTACAAAATTAATTGGACTTCATAACAGGATTCTGATGGAATTTCAGTGGAACCCAAAATATTTGCGCGTATTATAATGTGTTTGGCTAAAGCATGTGACCATGTAAATGATACTCAACTGCTCACGCTCACATTTAAATCTTACAGGCACATTATAGGAGAACGCTGGTCATTCTGCTAATCGACGAATAATACGAAAAGAAACGTGCGTGTGTGTGTGTCTGATGCATAACAAGAAGGGGGAAGCTACTTCACCTTTTCCATCAAAATGATTTTCATAGCTGGAGACCACATTACTTTGCTGGGCAGTCTGATCATGGTGGAACTGTAACGACACAGAGATGAAGCATAATTATCGCAGTTGCTGCTCTGCTGGTTTGATACACCGGAAAATTATGAAACTGGAATCGACTCGGCAAACCATGTGTGGAAGTGTGAAAGTAAAAAGTCTCGGGCCTCTGGAGATGAGTAGCTTTATTTTGTTTCATTTTTCCTTTTTTTGTTTTTTTTTTTCCTTCTACAGGATACACAGGCATGTTTCGAATACATAAAACACACAGTAAGTGCGTAAGCTTCATGTTGCATTATTCTTTTAATCCATTTCTTCCCTGATAATACAGAAAATAACATTATTCTATGCTAATTTTTCATAAAGTTGAACATGCTGTCCCAAAGCATTTTAAAATAACCTCTTTTTTAATTAGAATCCACAGCTAGAACTAGACTTGCATGCATTACAGTTATGGTTTATTATATCTGCCAATAATGTGACTTTGGGGACGAGTAAAGAAAAGAATGTAATCACATTTTAGCTGCCGCAAAGAAAAAAAAAATCACGCACAGCACTCAAAGGCGCAAATATTAGCACTAAATGCTTAATGATGTTTTCCATTCTGCGGATGTTTCTGTCCAGCATTACCTGTTCATCCTGAACAGGAGGCACCATCTGTCCAGATGAGACTCTCTCTCTGGAGCTGCTCCTCACTGTCACCTCAGATGTGCTAGACACCTCCTGTTTGACAAGATGCCGGGTGGTCACAGGCAAAGTACTAAAAGACCAGCCCGCAGCCGGCTTCACTTCATCTCTGAAATCATATCTTTCTGTTAGTCATGGGAGCAGCTTGAATTAACGTTCCATCAAGGACAGTTGGGGGAGAAGGGAAATAAAGAGTGACAACTTGACTATTAGTCAGTTACTAATGCTAATCGGACAGTAAAAACTGTGACTGAGATATCTCACTTCAATGTCAGACAGAAGACAGGTGTCATTGTACTGCACAACTGACCATCACTGTCAGAGTCAGTACAGGAATGCAGACCTTGTTCCTGCGGTCTGTACTATTTGTATGTGTGTATATGTGCATGCAGCTGTGTATGAATTAAAGCTTATTTATGTATGCAGGGATTGTACTATTATCAACTGCCTTTGTAGTACTGTTCTTATCTACTCTTTTCTGAATATTTGGACTACACTGTCAAATCCAGGCTGTGTAAATGTAAAAACATTGTGCCTGGTTTATAATTTGAGTGCAAAGTGACACAATGTGCTGTGAAACAATACACTATATGGCCAAAAGTATGTGGAGACCACTATTAATTAGATGACTGGCTGAGCTGGTCACATTGCTGACACAGGTCTATAATTATGCAAACCACCATGCAATGCCCAGCAAGAATCACTGGCAGCAGAGTGGGTGGTCATTCAGAATAGGTGAGTTATTCAACATGGCTACACCATAGGATGCCAAAAAAACACGGGATGCTGTCTTTTCGACAAGTCGGTTTGCCAAATTTCTGCCCTGCTGAAGCAGGTTAACTGCTATGGAGGTGATTGAGAAGTGGAAACATCTGAGAGCAAGTCAAGTTGTGAACTGGTAGGCCTCACAAGCGTAGAGAAAGGTAGCTGACCATCCAAAATCAATGGCCAACATCAATGGCAGCAAATTCCACCAGCAATGTTCCCTCGATAAAAAGGGCCCACTCAGTAAATTTT
>JABFEB020000001.1:45501736-45514345 GCA_019775895.2 Stomatorhinus ivindoensis | reverse complement strand
TAAATTACATGAGTGATCTCATATGATTGTTAGTTGGGTAGGTTTGTGCGAGCAGATGAAAAGTGCCGTGATAATTCTGATAAATGTGGAAATATATATATTTAAAATTGTATAGGCATATTGCAGAAAATGTACGCGAAAATATAATTTCACATATCACGTACCCTACCAACTGCAAGGTAAATGTGATAGGAAAAATTATTATAATTATTATTATTAGTAGTAGTAGTAATAGTATCAGAAATAACTGTAATAATAATAATAATAATAATAATAATAATAATAATAATGTCATTGCCATTACTACTACTGAGTTCTAAAGCAACTCTTTATTTTCATATATGTAAGCAGTATCACTGTGGGATTGTACATATACATAAATAAATTAGTAGTTAAAAATCGGGTTAGGAAATCGCACGTGTCGCATACTTCTGCTTTTCTTGGCCGCTTATACCCCCATTGGTAAAGTTTACCCTGTGTTAAAAGCCACCCAAGCACAGCTCCCAGTAAGGACGCCTCCCATCGAAACGTTCCCTGAGAACGTGCAGCTGTGTCAGGGTCCTTCCCAGAATCCCCTGGGAGCCAATTACTCATCTCTTAATAGGGGCTGGCGGTGGATAGGGGGCGGTGAGCCATGCAAGTCTACTTCCAGTTAGTTTCACCAGATCTCCCAGTAACATCAGTGCTGCCAGTTATAGTCTATTGATCATTACTTTAGTAGTCTATAATTACCAAAGATTCTGCATCTTCAGAAAACGACCAAACATTTCATATTAACATACAGATGTATCTAAATAAACGTTAAATTAATAACTACCGAAGTGTTCTTACTCCTGAAAGATTAATTTATTTCATTTAGGCTAAATAATCATGAATTTCTTAGAACTGCTGAGTTTAGCAAGAATATACCAGGAAATATGTTCTTTCTTTTTACCTATTTAAACTGCGGGTCCCCTTCAAAAGTATAAATACATAGGCTATAGGGCATCTATGTCGGCATAGGAGTTCATCCAAGCCTAACGAATTACGAGATCAGTTGGAAGAAAAGTCTGAAAATGTCATATGCAGGGATGAGAAACCCTTTTGCTTGCAGGTAATGGTTTTCAAACAGTGTACTTTGAGATAAACTGTATGAGATAAACAGTGACTTGGCCCGTGCGGCAATAACAGTGTCTTTGGAAGGCCTGACTTGGCAGACATGAGTAAAGAAATCCTTCTTGTTTCCCGCAGAATCAAGAGTCATTATGTCCTTCTGTTTCAGACTTAATGAGAAACTCTGCCGGCATCCTGCGCTCCACCGAAAGTCCGCTGATGATAACTCACCTATTGCACACGGCTGACACCTTAGTCTTGTTCCGTTTCCTCAAACGATCTTCACACTCCAGCTAATCCTAACTTCACCTTTGACCGTCTGAGGTAAGAGACATAGTGGGAAATAATATCAAAATCAATAATAATAATAATAATAATAATAATAACCACTTATACTACTACAGGGCAGTATTATAGATCTTATCATAACAAGGTCTATGCTGAATGCTGAATGTAAGGATGCCAGGTTTTGTTGAAAACTTGCACAGATGTTGCGATATTTTTTTAATCCACCTTCTTGAACTATGTAGGAAATCAGTCTCTTGCGTTATCAAAATGTTAGACTGCATGTTCAGGACACTTGTGACCCGTTGAAATGAACAACAATCAGAGCAACACATGACAGGCGGATAATCTGTTTCTCCTTCTTTCAAATGTCCACAATACAGCATTATTGATTATATCATGTATGCAGTTCATGTGCTCTATGTATGTAATTGTATTATTTGTATATGAGTTGCATGTCTAGCGATGATTTATTACATTATTTCCTGACTGTGTCTCCATTTATTATGAACTGCCACTGAGATTTTTTAATTCGCTGAAAATGCCTCCTTAGACAGAAACAACGGCATCTCACGAGATTTAGACAGACTGAGCAGCTTTTGGGTCTTTACACTTTCATGTGTAGCTAATTTAACTGAAAGCCCCCCTATGAGTTAACTCCTGTTGTAAGTGATTGCGCTGCGTTCACTGTAGAAGTTGTAATTTTTATTCCTTAAAAGCGGACAAAGGACTATGCTATCGAGAGTCGTGAATTTGGAAATGCTGTACTGTGATGGCACTGGTATTTGCAAGGGAACAGGCAATGCGGGGTTTAAATACGGCAGTTTTTTTTTCATACCTCTCTTTTAGCACATCGGCTCATTCCCATTGTCAGGGGGTTGGTGTGGGGGGGGGGGGGGTCGATTGCTTTGTTCTGCTCCCTCCTTTTCAGCACAAAAACACTGGGAGGCTGAGATCCACAGCTCGACGGAGAGACCGGGGCTCTTTAATGAATTCATTTTTTGTCTCCCTCGGTTCTGCATGCGTGGATTTTATTCCCTGCCGGGTTCCCCCCATCCACCAGCAAGCCACTCCCAAAGGAATTAAATGTAATTAGTCCGAATGAAATGGATAAAAGCATGTACAAGTTTCCTTTTGCCCGTAGCGCTAATGGATCAAACCCGTTTCCATAGCCTAAATAAATCTATAACTTGAAAGAGCACTTTGAGGAGCAGAATATAGGTTAAGGGCGATTAATGACTGACCAAGGAGGTGTCTTGTTTGGCTGACTGTTTTAGAATATAGCCGGGGGATATTTGTGTGGCGTCTGCATTGCTGTGTTATCTCATTATACGTTGCAGAGCTAACTCAGCTTGCGTCAGATTTTTCCATTACAGGGTTAAATCAATTCAGGCTCCGTTTATATAGGAGAGTATGGCAGCCAAGGCTAGTCACAAGCCTGACCCAGTACGACATTCATAAACAGCTGTAAAATACAATTAGATGGGTCAGTATCTAGCCCCCCACCCCATCATCCAATCTGAATAGTGAATGAAATCATGTGACGTGGAGCTTGCCTTATCTGAAGGTGACGCTGATCTGTCATCTATAGAAGTAGGCAAAAACCAAAGAGATTACTTTTTTGCAACTTAGGGGGAGCGAAAATGATTAGTTTTACCTTTTGGTGAAATATGGGGTTTAAGCAAAGTCTTTAAGAAGGACATTGACAATTTCGTGTGCATGACCAGATTTAATTGAACTAAAATTTAAATTGTGTGGAAATTATAAAACTGGAATATGACTGTCTGTTCATATTTTTTGGGGGATGTGGAAACATCAGACGGAGAACAGTTACTATAAACCATCTGCAGTTTTGAAGAATACGCAATAAACAAAGCTCTCAGGCGAGAGCAGATCTGAAAAGTTGCCCTGCGTCGTTTGACTTATTTAAATGGAGTCGCGCTCGCTCTCCTCCGCTCATTATAATGAGTCTGTAGCAAAGCGGCGCTTTCAGGGTCACGCTCCTAGCCCCTCTTTCTCGTGGCAGGTTGCCATGGCGGCTGTTAGGAATGTTCTCTCCGTCTCCAGCTTATTACGGTTTCATCCTAAGGGGCTCACGTTCCCCCCTTTTTTCATTAGTGATTCAAAGCCTGCGTCTGTATGGAAACTGTACGGACCAGCAGCATTAAAAAAAGAACCATATATTTAAAATACAAATTAAATGTGACGGAAATTAAGTGTTCCTTATTAAACCCAGAGCCTCACATACCTGGATATACTTTGTACATTTAGTCGCATTATTACAAATAACAAATATGGTATTTAATGATCAATCAGCTACATGGAATTTAATTACAATGGGCCTAAATTCAACATTATAACATGGCTTTTAAATGAAATATGTTAGAGGCCCTTTATGGCATTTTTTGCAGATCCCAATTTTTATGAATATGAAACATTTTACATTGCATTAAATTATCTGTGTGTAATATTCACAATTGAACCTTCAGGAAGCTTTGGCGCTAATTTTATGTATTTTACAGAGCCCGTGCGTCACACAGGATGAGATTATAGATAGCTTCAAATGTTCTTATTCTTTCTACAAAAAAATTTTGGAGTTGACATGAATTAATAAAGAACCCTGGATATCTTTGTTCTGTTCCGTTTATTTTAACTAGAGCCTATTTTAAGGTTTTGTTTTTTTCCCCATATGCGTTCCACATAGGCCTACTGGTGTTAAAGTAAATTGGTTTTAGCAGATTCTGTTACACAAAGATAAATAAGATTTAAGGGCATTGCATTTTCAAAAGGGCCTGTGTTTTGCAGGCAAGCCAAATAAATGCTTTTCATTTTTATAATTAGTTGTATCTGACTGTCTTAGGGTTATACACAAATTGCAAGATTAATTTGGTGGTGAAATGCTCCTTCTCATTTGTTATTTCTGCTGATAATTTACAGTCGGCCTCTGACAACATACATCTTTTCTTCCTTGCTTCATATATTTGACAGATATAATAAGACCATTTAACAGCAGGCTATGTTTATCATCTGATCATAATTTATTATCAGAATGCACGGATAATGTGTCCATGTGTACAATACTTCTTTACAACTGTCCACTTACTGGACTTTCCATGTGTATGACTGCACGAAACTTGAATCTGATATACAACTCTTGGCATTTAAAGATGTTTGCGTTTCGTATTTTAGATTGTAAGGCGGCAAATCTTCATTTCTTGAAGCACAGCCCTCTTCAATGATGACTGGCTACTCTAGTCATATTTTATTAGTAAAAATGCCAGACAGTATTTTTAAATTTGCCTTATTATTGTGAGGGCAACAATTAACTGTGAATGGGCGATTGTACCTCATTACATGATGAGAGTAGAACATTTAGAACCTTTAATTTCAAAAAGAATCTAAGCAGATATTTCACAAAGGATATATTCCCCACAAATCTTATTGTCCAGTGGCACAATTTTCTGTGCCCATCATTGCTATGGCAACCAGCATAAAAGTGTTTGGTGAGCTAGCTACTGTGATTTAATATATTTTTATCAAGGAGGTTTTTCATCAGAATTGAAATGATTATATAATTAGTTGGAAATTACTTTGAAAATTATACAAGTCTGTTTTACTGAGAAAAGGTGTCATTCAATGGCATGAGAATTATGCTTAATCTGTTGAAGATCTGCATATTGAGAGGTTTTCATTAGTTTTGTTAATCCATGTTGATTGGTATATATTTCAGCTTTCCAGGTTTCTTTCTCCTTGCATGACAGTAGACTTGTATTTTTAAAAAAATATAAAGCTACCGCTAATAATTGTCTTTTAAACGTCAAATACCAGAGTCTTGTAGGGGATATTCAGGGAGCAGGGAAGTGTTTGGCTTAGATTAAATCTGGTTAAAGTCTTTTGCAACGTATCCCTGAGGGAACACAGTTAATGCCTGAGGACAGTAAAAGCAACGACACTGGAGTGTTTTATAACAAAGTTGTGAAGTAGAAGGACTTTAATTTACTGTAAAAAAATGAATGAATTTCTAGTGAGGAAAAAATAAATGCCTTTACGTGTGCATGGTACCATATTAATGTTTATATTCAGTTTTACTATTTGGTGTAAAGACTTGGACACAGTGTGACAGATCTGTAGCAATAAAGCTTTTAGTGCAATTTTTAATGTATATGTATATACACACACACACATTAAAATATGCACGTTCCCTGAGACTGTGGTTCACCCTAGATTGTACATAGAGTGACTTCAGTATGTGTTCAGTATGACCGAGAAGGGAAATGGACTTAGACTTTGGTACCCCCCCACAGTAAATCTTGCTGGCCCTCATACCCATCGGCCCAGCGGGAAAACACTCGGAATGCCAGAAGGCCAGGCCTTGCTCTGGTATGCGTATTTTATGGAGATTGGTGTATTGGAAACCTGAGTCATGAGCCAGCCTTTGGGAACCTGAGTCCAAGAGACAATAATGGATGTTGAGTCATCTTTTCTTTGTAGGTGCTCTGCGGCACTAAATTTAGATCCTACCTCCTCACCTCCCTCAGCCTGACTTGACTCTAACCCATGGACCGCGAACACGTGGGCTCGAGTCCCCGTCCTGCATCCGCTCTCCACTCGGATTTCCCTCCCATTTGACATGGCTAATTGAACGTTTTAGTGTTCCGACTAGCTGGCTGTGTGTGAATAAGACGTACCCATGTGCTGGGGCTGACTTACTCTATGTGTGTAAGCATTATGTAAAAATTGTCGGGGGGGGGGGGTTCTGGCAGTGCTTTCCAGTTTGATTGTGTTGCAATTCTACAAAGATATTCCTTTTCAAAGTAGGTATGTCTGTATCTTACGAATTTTGCCAGCATTTCCTTTGACATAGTTGGAGCAGAGACCTAAGATCAGTATCAAAAAAAGAACAGGAAGAATGATTTTGTAAACGTAAAGAAACACAAGACTCTAGCTATGTGGCGGTATGGTTTAGCTGAATGGAAGGGTCACTCCTTTGGGAGGATCCCAGCCTACAGGTGCCGTACTGCAGGACCAGGCTACTGGAGGCCAATTATGGCAAAGACCTGATTTCACTACGCAGTATCAAAGTGGAGGCATGAGATTAAATATAATGTAAAATTGTGAGTCACGGTATACTGGTCCTCATCATTAGTTTACCACTGTCTAGTCCTTACCAATCTGGCATTTGTGCTAGCCTTAAATGTAGATGCATGTTTTTCATTTATTTGGTGGAGGAAGAAGGGGTGGGGGGGGGCTGGTGATGGGAGGGTATGGTGGGATCGATACGGCCCATCCTCACTGCAGCAAGCTCGTCCGTGTGCAGAGTACTGAGCAGTATCCAGACCTGCCCCCCCCAACCCAGTGTGTGCCTGGAGATGTCTATAGCCCAGGGCAGCCGTGAGTCGACAAACGAGTTGACGGGAGGGAAGCCTCATTTGCATAAATCAGCTAGCATGTACCATTCGCTGAGGCGGCTCCTTTTGTGTGTGAATCGTATTTCCTTTGCATATCATTTGAGGACTTTTCCCCAACCTCCGGTGGATATCATACCAGGCTGATGTCTATTTTGTCTGCGTTCATTCATTATTTGTTTGTTTGTTTGTTTGTTTATTTGCATCGCTGCTCATTTACACTTGGGGTTAACAAAGCAATTAGGCAGAGGCTGATATTTCCAAAATCCTGGGAATTATCCAAATTCCAGCTGAGGGGTGAATTTCGATCTAGAGCTACCCCTCTGCATTTGAAATCAATTTCATGACATGGTGATGCTAAACTGAATCACACAGCAAACTGGGTAACTGTGAAGTCATTATTATTCCATGCAAATGCCAACTTTATTCCTTGTATTTTTATGATTAGGTGAAAGATTATTTCCAACGTTACTGGCTTTCACAGGGATATTATTTGCCGCATATTTGTCCTTGCAAACACATATAATATAACAAAATAACAGCATAAATTTTTTTTAAACTGTATTCTAACATTTGAGTGCTGAAATATTCATGAACCTTCATGAAATGTGCATGGTGAAAACATGTTGTCAATATTTATTTACACGTTCAGGAACCTTACATTATTATTTTGCATCTAGAAGCAACGAAATGGAAACTGTTGCATGAAACATTTAATTAAATACCTACCTTTGATAATAGGGAACCCAGAGGGAAGGTAACCCTTGACCTGCCAAGACAATATAAAAATTGGTTCTTTCATGTATAATTTAACAGCACATCAGCCTCGACAATGCAGACAATGGACCCTGAATACATCTGACCTGTGTTCTTTTTGCACTACATATCTTCCAGCCTTATCTGTAGATGTTATGAGATCAGCCTCTCTTCCACCTGATTTCCTGCAGAGACACAGGCCTTCAACCATGCACTTTCAAGTTTAAATGCCAAACGTCTATCTGCATTTTGCATATGAAGCTATTATCGAACTGAGCTCCCCATTCTGAATGCGGCACCCTCTGTAAATCCAGGCCAGTTTGTCCTGTCATGCAGAAAGAAGGGCCACGCTCTGGCTTCCACATGCATTTCAAAACAGACATAGACCTATTTTTGTGTCACCATGCAGAGTAAATTATTAAGTCAAAATTACATCACCCCACATAATCGCTTAAAGTCAGAGTATATTTTTGAAGCAGCATTTCTTTAATTTCATGTAAGACTCCTGACAATGTTCTTAACTAAATTAAAAATGCATATGTTCAGCGTATTTTTATGCACTGTTA
Organism: Stomatorhinus ivindoensis; assembly: GCA_019775895.2. NCBI lineage: Eukaryota > Metazoa > Chordata > Actinopteri > Osteoglossiformes > Mormyridae > Stomatorhinus > Stomatorhinus ivindoensis. Next base: position 45,506,241 of record JABFEB020000001.1, on the reverse strand, counting down.
CTCCTCTTTATTAAAGATAGCCCAGCTTTGCATGTATGGCTTCTTCAAAAGATCAATACGATTGGAAGCTTGATTAGGAAGGTCGCTGCAGGTCTAAGAGTCACATGTAGACCGCTAGTTTATTGCTCATCGATACAAATGTCTGTCTTGTAAGTATTTCGAAGTAGACTTTTGAAGTAAACAGTAATTAATGCTTTGTGTATATCGTGGCCAGATTTACCCACCTCTTGTACCACATTTCATAAAGATGTGTGGGCTGTGATCGGATGGTTGCTAGTTCAAATCCTGTTGTGTTCTAAGCAAGGTCCCTAACCCCAGTTGCTGCCTGATCCTGCTTTTTCATTCTATGTACAGTAGCTGTAGATAAAGACAACTAAACTAAATAAATAAAAGACGAAATAAGAATACATATTAACCCTTTTAACAATTGTTTTATATTATTATTATTATTATTATTATTATTATTATTGATAAGATAAGAATTAAATTAGTTGAAATGTGGATTATGTCTTTTTTTCTTTTTTTTTCTTTTTTCTTTTTCCCCCAAATAGGGACAACAGCATTATAAACCTCACCCCAAATTCCAAGCTGCGTCAACCAAATATGTCACTTTATAAATACATGGCTGCATTTTTCACATTACCATAAAGAGCTTTAATACAGATAAAACCATTTTTTAGAAAAAGCTGTATGCTGTGGACAGTGTCTCACTAAAATAGTATTGGTCTTTCAAGTTTATTATTTGCTATCAAAACCACCACCTTGAAATTGAACCTATTACCCTGTTTAAGGACTACATTATTTATAAATATTGCTATTTTAAAAATTAAAACCCATATTATACTTGCAATTTAGAGTCTGAAAGCATATAATACTGTTATAATATGAGCAACCATACACAGTTATCAATTGTTGCAGCATAGAATACTATTAAAATTAAAACTTTTATTTTTGGTAGTCTGGAAAAGACAAAGTATCGCCGCCCTTGTGGCATAACTTTTTTTTATCATTTGCAGGGCTATAAACATGACTATCAGCTCATAGGGTTCCACATCACTCATTGGTCAGCCCTTCTGCTATTTCTGTGCCCAGTGATTTGGACAGACTGTCAGTCGTCAAATGAAGGCACCATTAGAGCCATGCCGGCCCTCTGGAGGTCTGTGTCCTGTTGGGTAATAGTAAACACTCCAGAACTTGGCATCTATATAGTTTTTTAGAATAAAACTATAGTTTTATTCTAAAGACAAACATATGGACAGCTATTTTTTATGAAGTAATTCATGTTTGTGGTTGCTTTAAATTTGGTTTATTTGGCTATTAACTCAAGCGGAGATAAATTAACTGTTAGATTGACCCATCTGGATCCCGCTGCTGTAAGGGAGGCCGGGAACCGGGAGGGGTAAAGTGGTGGGGGTTTGCAGCCTTAATTAAATCCAGCTGAAGCAGAGGATTCCAGGGCCCCGTGCGAGGCTGTCAGAACAGAGAATTGACTCCAGACAGAACTACACAGGACAGGAGATGGGGAAACATCTATTTTTAAGGGATGGGAGTGATAGGCTTCAGTTAACCAAAGCTGATGTATCCTGTTCTGAATGTAAGTTAGTGTCCAACAACATCCAGGTATCCCTCCTGTGCCCATCTCATCACCCACAACCAAGACTCTGATTGTCCTTCATACTGCAAAGGATGGAGTCAAAGTTCATACCTCAAACAGGAAAAGAATTTGTATTAACCTGATGCTGTTGAGCATCTCTTCTGTTACCAAAATGGGAGTGTCTTCTTGAAATCACCAGGGAGTCGCACGTTTTGGCCAAACGAGAAACAACAATGGCAGTGTAGAATGAGATTTAAAACAAAAAATAGTTCCTTATGGCACTCCTTCTAGTGTTTCCATTGACATTAGACTAGTCCACTGCCTTTCAAATCTGGAACACATGTAACACGGCTGCATATTTTCTGTATATGTTGCTGCAATTCGTTTGCAACCAAGCTAGTATTCGGATACTACTTGAATGCATCAAACAGTTCAGTTTGCGTTCAAAACATCAACACATTGGCTATAAGTACTTTCTTGTGGAAGGTCAAAACTATCGTTCATTTCCTTCAGATGTATGTAACATGATAATAATTATAATAATAATAATAATAAAAATAATAATAATAACTATTTTTTCAGAGTTGCAACCAGCACGAGTTTTTTTCCTTTGATCGAGTTATAACCCTATTCTGACACGTGCAATGAAACGGGAATGATGTCAAGATATTTTACTGACGTGTCCTTATGAAACGAAACACAAAATCAGCTGCACTAGCTATCTCAGTGGTGTCTTCATCCATTTTATTTTTTCTGCTTCCGGCAGAAAAGACAAATGCCGACAGTGAAGCTCTGGAATGAGGATCTGCTTTGCATATGACCTCAATATAACTACAGAACCCGACCAGACAAATTAAAATTGATTAATTCTGAAGCACATATATATTTCATGGCTTCTTTCACAACCTCAGTTAATTTGATATCCTGCTGAAAAAATGAAGAGAGACGGTAAGGTAGACAAAAATATGGGCCATCCAAAGCAGTATGGTAATATTACAGTCTTTATGAGGAATTCTGTCTTTGGGATTAAGTCGTGCATGATTGTGGTTTATGGACAGAGGAGAAATCAGCCTGCCGTCTCACACGGAATATAAAGAAGGCAGTGTTTATATTTAAAAAGCAGTGTTTACAGTGTGACAGCGATGAGAATATTAGGTGTGATTGTTAACTTCCTTATGTTGGTTTTCGTCAGGCTCACAATAAAAATCATACATATCTGTTTGTCTGAACATATCGGCCAATATCCATCCATGTCAGTGATTTGCCCACTGAGATTGTATGGCAATGGATGGCATGGCATTCTTATTAATGAAGAGTGTGTTTATTTCTATTCCTAATCACCAAGACATCCATTTAGGATCATGATATAATTTCCTGGATGGCAGGGAATCTTCCTCAATTAAAGTGAACACATAACACAACTGTGTATATAAATGTATGTTTGCATGTATGTATGTATGTATGTATGTGTGTGTGTGTGTACAGTATGTATGTGTGTATTCTACCAATCCTGCTAATGTTGTGGAGAGAGCGCTAAGTGACCGACATCCTGCGATCAAAAGTCTTACACAGCTCTCTGGTACAGCCTTTCAACAAGACAACGCCCATCCATACACAGCACGTGTGTCTATGGACTGCCTGTGTCGTGTTGCGCTATTAGACATTATAATCACTACCATACAAGCACATGACCTTTCACCACGTGCAGATTCATTTCATTTTCACCACTCCGTCTGTGTGCGTAACTTTTCTTGTCACTAAGTATATATATAATAAAGGGATCTAGGTAAGGAAGGGTAAGTTGAGCATAAACAGGCATAGTCTTAAAGTGCTCAACTGGCTGGGTGAAACAAAATCTTGGTCTGGATTTTTATTTTCTGTGCGGCCATGTTGGTGTATGGACCCATTGAGAAGCAATGGGAGCCGTTTCACTTGCGATACAGGAATTGCGCACTCTTATAACAACCACGCCAAGCACTATTCCTATTTAACTCATTTTCTTTGTTGTGTTTGGTACAGCCATGTTGCGTGGGCACTGATCTCTCCTCTTTGCTCTTTCCTGCCGGAATTGGTGGTTTATGATTTAAATGGTAATTAAGTGTGTGATCAACTTGTATCCCTTTCCTCTGCTTTGTATTGAAGAAGGTAGCCGACTCAAGGAACCTGTACAGGACTGAGTTTGCACCGACACACCACTGCCGCCCGCTGTGGGGGACTGTATTGTATGGCACTGGCTGCACTGGTGTGAGTGAGTGAGTGAGTGAGTGAGTGAGTGAGTCAGTGAGTGAGTCAGTGAGTGAGTCAGTGAGTGAGTCAGTGAAGGCTTTCACTGGTGATAGACTGCAGTGGTAAGTGAACACACAGTGTCGTGACTGAGGGCAGGCATGGGTATGGTGCGGGCTCGCTGTCTCCTCTTTATCCCTCTCTCCATCTTCTTGTATGTGGCTGGTTGAGGTGCTGTGCAAGAGCAAACCTTGACCTGACTTGTTGGAAAGGTCTCCAGTGGCGTCCATGAAGGTGCTGGGCTGACTATCCTCTTGTGTATGACCTCCCCATTCTGCCGCAGATTACATGGCTGTGTGCTGAATCACACTCTGGTATGTTAGCGATGGGTGTGGCTCATATGGCTTAACTACTCTAATTCTTATGGGTGTCCCAATACTTTTGTCAATATAGAGTATGGATACAGACTTGTGTGTTGCGGGGGGGGGGCATGTATAGACTACATTGTGAGGACATTTGCTGTCATTTCAGGTTAGTTTGACATACATTGTGGGGACCATTTTTTCAGTCCCCACAAAGGAAAACTCAATTTTATTAAAAAAAATTACCTCTCACCGGCTTCACTGGTCCAAGGTAAAACTGGCAAGGATTAGAGAGGGCTTTGATCCCACATGTGATCGATGTAAGC
>JABFEB020000001.1:45477088-45489824 GCA_019775895.2 Stomatorhinus ivindoensis | reverse complement strand
GGGGGGGGGGGGGGGGGGGATGGGGGTGAAGCTGTCTTCATATTTTTTTATTGACTCATAAAGCAAATAGCCATGTTGTAGGGAGAGTGAGGTCAATTTGTGCAGCTATCAAGCTGTGGAGCAAAATATCAGTGTCAGACCAAAGATGGGCTGACAGCCAATTAAATTGAGCACTCATGCTTTTAGAAACAAATGGTACATCGTGTACATTATTCTAACCACTATAATACATCCATTCGTCCATCAATCTTTTATAACTCGTCCACCACAGGGTGGTGGGGAGCCTGGAGTCGATCCCGGGAATCCCGGTGCATGCTGGGAGAGGCGCCAGTCCATTGAAGAGTGCACAAACTCTCATGCACCGCGGGTGATTCGTAGACGCCAATTCGCCTGCATGCCGGAGAAACGCAGGGCACACTCTGGAACAGCATGCAAGCTCCATACGCACGCAGCGCTGGCTTCAAACTCCCAGTCCTGCAGGAATAAAGCTGCAGTGCGACCCACTGAGCCCCCGTGCCACATAATATAATTAGCCATAATGGTGGGTCAGTGGATTTCGGTGTTGTGGCTATAATCAGAGGGTTGCTGGTTCAGATCCCAGGGTTGGCAGAGAGATTTTACCACTGGACCCTTGACTGAGACTCCTGACCCTGCTTTTCCCTAAAAAAGAAATAGTTCACTCCATTAGAATAAAATATCTTTAATATTAATATAATTAATATAATATTAATATTTAATAGTCTTGTTCGTTCCATATAACTATTTTCATATATTACAACAGTTAAAATCGTAGGGGAGATTTATAGCTACACACACCTCTGGTTGTGGGTTCAAATCTTGCTCCAGCTGTCTGTATGGAATTTCTAATGCTCTTTCTGCGTTGTGCAGGTTTACTCGCAGTATATGCAGGTTTACTCGCAGTATAATACTCTGTGTTCCTTCCATAGTCCAAAGACACAAACCAAGAATTAGTACCTGGTTACTCTAAATTGCCCAATGTGTGTGTGTGTGTGTGTGTGTGTGTGTGCATCCTACGCTGGATTGGCATCGGGTCTAGAGCAGGGGCACTCGATTGGTGGACCACATCCAGACCAAAACGGTTTAATCAATGCTAATGTACAACCCCCCCCCAGAAGTTCAGAAAATTTAATCCAGTGCATCCTGGGATTGACTCCATTTTCTCTGTGGCTTTGCACTAGATAAGCGGTTGGAGGATGCACTGATGGATTAAAAAAACAAACCCGTTGACTTCTAAGGCTCCTTTTAAGTAAGCAACACTGATTTGAGCCTAGACCAGTTGATATTAACTGACGGCATGACGCGGTGACGGCGAGAGTAGGAGGACGATGAGTTCGACCAGCATCTCTCTTCTGCGGATCCCAGCTGCCTCCATACTGAAACGGGAGAAGCGGATGAGGACCAGGAGCGTGCACTTCGAGAAGGTGACGGTCTACTACTTCACCCGGCGGCAGGGCTTCACCAGCGTGCCCAGCCAGGGCGGCAGCTCCCTGGGCATGTCCAGCCGGCACTGCGGCATACGCCAGTACACCCTGGGCGAGTTCGCCCTGGAGCAGGAGAGGATCCACCAGGACATGCTGCGCGATCATCTGAAGGAGGAGAAGCTGAACGCCATAAAACTCAAGGTACGGGAACAGCGTGATCCGCAGGTCTCCGGCGTTAGTGACACAAGGTTTGAAAGTAGGAAAGCATGGAGGCTTCCGCGGACGACTGCTATCAGCATTTATCGGCTTTCTTATCGATACTATGATTCGTATCACATGAACGAAAGGAAGGCAGCTGTTGTCAAAGTTATTTTTATGCTGTTATGTCGTCTATATGTGTATTTGATAACACTAGGGGGTACAACTGATGTAGTATTAACTTTTCAGTTATGCAATAATTAACCTTAAAGTACACGTGTTAGTTCCGTACTGTTCAGTCATCATTAATGAATTGTGCATCATGATCTTTTATCTCAAGCAGTTACTGTATTTGTTACTATATCTGTTAATTCTGTAAACCATTGTGAACTACAGAAGGAACAAATAATGAGTAACACATGTGACATACTTATCTGTTAATTCTATAAACTTTTGTGAAAGAACAAGTAATGAGTAACACAAGTGAAATGTCAAGTTTTTTCATCATTAATGAATCATGAAGCATCAATTATCTGAAATTATTTGTTCATAATTTGTACTTCTGTAGTAACTGAGTTACTACTAAGTATTTGTGCTCCATCGAGTAAAGTGTTACTGTGAATTCTTTTGGATCTGACCGGACCAAATCCACCCACTTCAGTTGACTAAGAATGGTACCATGGAGTCAGATGAAGCTAGCGTGCTCACGGTGGACGACATCTCGGATGATGACATCGACCTGGACAACACGGAGGTGGACGAGTACTTCTTCCTGCAGCCGCTCACCACCAAGAAGCGGCGAGCACTGCTGAGGGCCTCCGGCGTCAAGAAGATCGACGTGGAGGAGAAGCACGAGCTGCGGGCCATCCGCGTCTCCAGAGAGGACTGCGGCTGCGACTGCAGGATCTTCTGCGACCCGGAGACTTGCGCCTGCAGCATGGCAGGGATCAAGTGCCAGGTAGGTGGAGCCAAGCAGCCCACACATGTACCCATCATGCACTGCTCACAAGTACAATGCTGAAATCTATGTGTTCTGCAATCCTTGACTAGTACCTGAGATCACTCTACTATATCAATTGCACGTCAGTTGTACAGTGCTAGTAAAAAAGATTATCTCCTTGTGACTGAATGTTTAATAATGTTTGCATGTTTTTCACTTTTTGATGCAGAAATAATTTCAGTTTTCCTTTAATAAGCTCCGATTTAATCATTTACCATCACACTGAGATCAGAGTGAAGGACACATCGTTTAAGCATTAATTACACTGGGAGAATCATGGTCCATCCGCTAGATGAATGAGTGTTTCATGTTGATTTTGACGTTTGTTCTTTTGACCCTAGGTGGACCGCATGTCTTTTCCGTGCGGCTGTACAAAGGAGGGCTGCAGCAACACGGCAGGAAGGATCGAGTTCAACCCCATTAGGGTACGGACTCATTTCCTGCACACCATCATGAAGCTGGAGCTGGAGAAGAGTAGGGAGCAGCAACAGGCCTCAACCGCTAACGGCGGTTACCATGGAGAGGCCAACATGCACGGCGGCACTCTGTTACCGGCCCAGCACGGCCTGGAGTATTCCCTAGCGGACGCCGTTCCACAGACAGCGATCATGCACCTCCAGGCGGCCGAGGAGATGGACGAGCCCTTAGAGGATGAGGAGGAAGAGGAGGAGGATGACGATGAGGAGGAGGAGGAGGAGGATGAGGAAGATGATGCCAGCAGCTTGTGCAGCGGCCTCACCAACTCCAGCACTCAGAGCTTGGCTGCCAGCGACTCCGAAGAAGAGGATGATGAAGAAGACAAGTCGGACAGTTTCGAGGACACCTCGATCACGTCCCCAGGGTCCCACAGTGAGGCTGTACCTCTGTCCTCTGTGTTGTGTTACTCCGATGGTGCAATAGTACACGATAACCACACCAATGGTAACTGTTATTTTAGCAGCGCTCCACCAGAGTATTATCAACTGGAGACCGCAAGCACCGCGTCCATCAATGCGACAGCCAACCCCACCAACGAGTCCTATGGCGAGGTCTCCCCGTTCCAAGACGGAGTCGCCAATGGCAACGGAAATTTCAACACAGCTTCAGAGCAGTACCCAGACTACAACGGGCAGCCTGAGGAACCCTATGTCAATCATTTCGGCTTGGCAAATGGCACCTCCACGGTCATTGTCTGCTCCCCCGATCATGAGGACGACGTCCGGCCAGCCGGCGTGTATCGCGAGCAGCCAGGAGGTTCTGACCAGGTGGCGTTTCAAAACTATTTAAACAATAATTCCCAGGAGCGCTACGTCAGCAACGGGAATTGCTTTGTGGCCGAGAAGGTAAAAGAAGTTTCCAGTGGCATGAATGAAGCCCCCCCTCTATCAGACAGCAGACAGAACCCTGCAATACTGGAGAGTTTCTCCCAGGTTGCACCAGTCTAACATACCTCATATGTTAAGGGTTTCTGTCATTTTTATTATAATTTTTTAAAGCCGTCATAATCCATTTAATGAATTGGTAGTTATGAGATTAAACAACTGCAGTGTAAGGGGAACCTTGACTTTTGCTTAAGGTTTTTACTTTGTATTTTAACTAAAAGGGGAATGATTTCATCATTTATACTTTTGTCCATTTCAAATCGAGTTTATAATGAAGGGACTGTAGTCAAACAGTCCCGTTTTAAGTTTTTAAAGTTCAGTTACATTTTTATTTAACATGTGACACTGAAAGCCCGTTAAGTGTACGCTTTAGGCCTGTGCAGTGTAACTTCAAGGTCAATGTTCTAGTTTCCATCAGATATAGTGAGATCTTTTATATACGTCCATGTGTCGAGTGTAGGGAAAAAAGTACTCTGTGCTGTTTATTTACGGAGTTATTAAGTGTATGTAAAATTATAAATGTTTTCATAATTAAAAGCATGTTATTTTTCATCTGTCTAGCATTAATGGCAAAGCTGACGAAAGGGGTTCAAAAATCTATTCAAAAATTGTAAGCTATATCAGTTTGGTGTACAAGCAGTATTTTGTGTTGTTACATATGTGCTTTTTTATTATTGTATATGCATGAAACTCCAGGCTGAAAGACATATTTTTTTATGTTTAATGTCCTCCGCTTTTGGTTCAATGTCCAGAAGCACAAACTGATCTGAGCTGTCTGTAGGCCTATGTAAATCGAATCCGTATTTGAATTTGCACTTTTTAGACTTAATTGAATTCGGAGAAGGGTTAGTCACCATGTAAATGTCTTAATTGCCAATACTTGAACAATAATAGACAGACATCAGTAGGCTACTTTATTTTTGCATTGAGTGATCGGTATATTTTACACACATTCACATTTATTGTTTAAGATCGCAAGCAATGGTTTAATTTGAAACTTTTCAAGTTCTTTTCACAGTTGATGAAGAAGGAGAAATTATCTCAAATTCAACATTTCTTTAAGATTAGCATATCCTATACTTAGAGGGATTTCCTATTGTAGCACTTTGATATACATTTAATACTATCTTTATGAAGTGTTGCACCTTACGGTTTTCAATTGGATATGTTGATTAAGCTGGCCTATGGGATTTAACCAAACTTTAAAAAGGCATGGGCCTTTATACTTGAGAATGTAAGTGCAAGAAAGCTCGCAAAATGCTGTCAATAATTCTCTCTGAAACGGTCTGGTGTGTAAGACCATAATTCCTTCCAGAAGCAGTACTGTGATGTTTAATAGATGTACGAGAACCACAAACATGAGGGTGACTGGTAGCAGGTGAAGCGGTAAAGGTGGTCATGTGATCATGCCATACAAGGAGTTCAGAATGGAGGCGGAGCCAAGCTAAACAGAAATGCTTGTTTTCAACTGTTAGATCTTTCTATTGTTCTAGAAATGCTTCTTTGCAATGAGAGCTTTAGATGTAAATGGGAGAAAGTATTTATATTAAAATGAAAAAATCTATTTCTTGTGCAATAGCATTTACAAAAGAGTGCAATGGATTTGCTTTATGTTTACAATGGCTTCTACTTCAATACTTTTACATTAATTAGACTAATTTTTAAAATATCACGACCTTTAAGATAATAAAACGACAGTTATATGATGATGCCATACATTCATAGTCTATATTAAATTTGGTACAAACGGATTTTGTAGAAATATATGTAATTGACTTTCGAAAGCACTCAAAGTCTGACAATCCTCGAGTAGTAGTATATTTATATGTAACGAGTATGACACCCTGGTTATCTCATACCTTTGAAGTCACAGGATATGAAACAGCTTCGTAGATGGATAATCGGGATTTCAAAATGGAAATCGTTGAATGCTCCATCAGATCAGATTGAACGAAATGTTAATATTAAAACAATAATGCGACTCGGGAGACAGCAATAGTGAAAACAGCCTGTCACGGGGAACATGCCCTTGGTCATGTATCACTTTGTTTTGGTATAAGTATAAATGTTGTCAAAATCAATAGAGTTTGCTAACGGATAAAGAATAAACGGGTTGCGGAAAGGTCCGATGTCCGTCGACGCTATAGTTCGTCAAACCCACCCCCCACTCTCACTGGATCCTGGTCTTTTATTCCAGCATTGTGCCAGCGGCACAGAGCCCTCGGGTACGCGCTTTGAGCTGGAACGCGCGTGAGCCGCACTGACGCTGCATCCGACTCTGTGTTGCTCTGCTGTATTGACGATCCCCCCCCCCCTGTATTTATTATGAATGATGCCGAAATGTGTATTTATTGTGATTTATTGCAACAGTCTGTATTGATAAAAGGTCCGTTTTCAATATTTCAATATTCCTTATAGTGAGTTTTTTCACGCTCTGTGTTTTATGTGCCTGTTTTGTTAATGCAGCTTTTCAATGAAAATTGGTATATATATTTTTTTTTTTGCACAGATAATTCTTAGCTAGATTTTATAAATTTGTTTTGGTTTTTAATCACTTGTTAAAAGCCAAAATATCGTGGTTTACTTTTTTGTTTTTCCACAAATGAGACTTTGAAATAAAGAATTCCATTTGTTACATTTCACGTTTAGTGGTGCAGAATCTAACATTTGACAGGTTTTAGCTACGTTTAATCCCGATCACTTGTGCACCTTTCATGCTATAGTATTGCCTCAAACCTGGAAAGATAAAATTGAAAAAATTAAATTGAAGACCATGTTGTTCTCACAAATTGGAATTATTCTTCAAAGATAGACAAGCGCACTGCGTTGCTTGTGTGTTAACTTGTGAGCTAAGGGCAACAACACAGTCTGTGTCAAGAAACACCGAACTTTGATTTTATGCTCAGAATAATAATTGCTTGAGGATAATTTTACCATTAATTTGAATTTAACATAATATTGCCTATTTAAAACGATTCCAGATTTAAGGGTCTACAGAATGTTCCTGGATTTTTTTTCTCTGAATTCTGCATTTCTTTTTTTTTTTTGGTCTGGAAATCTTTCGTTTCAAAAGATTTACTACAGGAAAGCTTAGCCATGATTCAGAGTCACCAGATATGTGATTTTGCCCTTTTCCCATACAGCTCCAATGGTTTCTACCACTGATGTATTATCAAGTGTCCTCACATTAACAAAGGCTTCATCTAATACGTATCACCACCTCACTCTCTTATCACCTCAAGTTATCCTTGGCTAATGTCACGGCGAAGTATTCACATGCGTCATTTAAGAAGTCTTATATAAAGCAGACTTTATTAGCAAGTTTTAACGTTAATTGATGGCAGTGTAATATTCTGCCCTAGGTTTAAAGCAAAGTGTAGCTGCATATCGAGAGGAACAGGTTGGACAGCTTAAGGGCTCCGTCATAGAAACCTGTTGAAATGTGAAGCGGTTTATAGGGGTTAGATAAATATCGCTGTTCATATACTGGCCTCTTTGAACACCTGTCCAAGCAAGTATCCAGTGGCAGGTCCAACTGGACCCGAAATGAAACATTCTCACCCATAAAATACCACCACACCGAGAGCAGACATGAAAATGTTTATTTTTGTTTAACTTACTCAGTCCGGCTCATTGTTAGAGAGCGCCCTTTCAAACAGTCAAGTCCCAAAAATGATTAAAGATTTAACGAGTTATTTAAGGAGTTGATATCATGGAGAACAAATAAAAAAGAATCTAGGTGGAAAATAGCCAGCAAGAAAAATCTCTGGGGATCTGGCTGAAATTTCTTGGACATATTACACCGTTTGGAAAACCCAACATGAAGCATATTTGGCGAGACTCTTTACAAAATTCATTATTTATCTTCCCCAATAAAAAAACACCATTTTCAATTCTCCACATTTTTCTGGAAATTGAATCAAATTCAGACCTGCGTCTAACGGATTAAAATGTCAGGGGTGTTATACCAAAAACAAACGCTGGATGGTGCCCTCACGTGCCGCAGCTCAATTGGGCATCGTAATTATATTCTTACCTGACAAAAAGGAGCGACCTCTTTTTCATTAGCACACAATTCGGAAATAGCTGGCGCCAGCGTGGTTCAAATCACTCGATAAGGACAAAGAAAAGACTAAAAATATTTGGAATGGCAAAGAAGCTCTCTGCATATGGGAATCCTTATGCAGTTCCAGCCAGAAAGCCAGACTCTCCGTTACCTTGGATTGGTGGCACGCAAGAACCTAGTCACTATGGCTGCTTGTATACTTTTCCTCTATAGCTTTGATGGTGCTTCTCACCTTGTCCATATTTCTTGGATTGGACTTTAACCCAGAAGAACTTTGAGGCTAAAGCTTGCAGAAAGAGATGGCACATGTCTCTGGACAACAAACCAGCATTCAGAGTATATTGACTAGTACTCATCCTGTTGACCAAGCAGCTACACGGAACAGTCTTTAGGTAACCTGCCCTTAATCCAGCGTTCGCATCTCCGTGGAGATTTCAGTTGAGCAGCGAAGGTGCAGTCAAGGGGCCCTTCTGCATGCAAAAGTAGCAGAGATGATTTGGTAAATTTGCCAGAAGTGGACAGTACCATATCTCCCATGGTAAGGGGGTGACTTCCTTCGGATCGAATTCTGATACCATCTTGAAATGGTGTTCTCCCCCTACTGTTGTACAAGGGAGGGTCCAGGCTGTCTTCTGGTTTCAGCAGTGCGAGTCAGCACAGTTTCTCATTTCTCACACTCTTCCACAATGGGTGGGAAATACATGTTTATATAAAACAGGAGGAGTTCAAATCATGTGGATGTTACAGGTAAGGAAAAAGACCAGCTTTCCATGTGTCCCATGTTAAGCTGTTTTGTCGAGATTATTGGATGTAACGTGCTGCCCCGTCATGGCTTGGTCCCAGCTTTAGGGATTCAGTATCATGCAGGCATCTCTCAGCTCATCCTGCCATGTTCGACACCAGCCGCTCAGTCACAGGCAAAAGGCTGATGCTCGAGAATACTAAAAATGCAGAACAGGAAAGCGCTGAAACTGGAACTGGGTGAAATCACTCTAAGTCGACAAGGCTTGGTTTTCCTATTAGGGATTGATCTATAAAGACTGCCACGTCCTATTTTCACATATAAGCTACGAGCGCCAAAAACACGCACAAACACACAGGTGGTATTTTCACAACGCCATAATTCCTTCTAGGTTCAGGTTATCAGATCTGCGATATTTAATCAAGTCATTCGGTAACAAAGAAAGTTGCACAAACAATCACTTAAAACCAGAAGTTCTTGTAAAAATTTGGATCTAGTGACATATAAAAGCTGGCATTTGATAAAAATAATAATACAAACAGGACCATTGTGTGCAAGAAAGTGAGTTTGGCACTCTAAAAATGCCCCGCTCTTTCCAGCAATACAGCATCCAACACCAAACAGTACCAGCAAACCCAATGAAATTATTTCACCCATGGCAAAGCAATCAGTTGGACCCACATTGTATATAACCCCCCACCCCCCAAAATCACACTAGATTCTTTATAGGAATAAAAATACATTGTATCCATGCGGATATTAAGAGTTTTCTCACTTAATTCTAGGGCATAATCTGGTCATGTAACAGTTTTGACTTCAACAGATACAAGCTTACTTTTGACATATGCTTTATAAAATCATTTTCTTACACTTCCATACACTAATACTGCTGAAATACACCCTTTACTACCATTTTAAGAACTCAGTTATTAAAGTTAAATATGCCAGATAGGTGTATTTTAAGCCAAATTAAAAAAATACACAAAATGTGCACAATGTTGGCATGATATGTTAGTATTGTATAAATCGTTAATAACCGGAGTACATGACTCCAGCAGTAAAGGAACTTTTGATACGTAGGACAAACACCTGCATCATCACATGACACCTCAGTGTTTAAGTTATTATGATCTGAAGGTGATTATAGATCAGTACATTCAGTGGCCTTTGAGAGTCGGACACCATCACATTGCATCTGAAAGAAAAAAAGTTGCAAAATATGCAAAATATACCAGGTCCACCAGATTCCATCCCTACTGATCCCTCCTTGAATTGTGCATCCCTGAAAATATACGCTTTCATATCCCCTGTATCATTTAACACCGTTTTCCCAAGCTCAACGCTACATTAGTTCAATCTCGAAGACACTCTGGTATTTAAGGTTAGGTCACTTTGGAGAGAGCTTTCAAATGACTAACAAGTACAGAGGCAAAAGGCGGCTATTTTAAACACATTTTATACACATATTATTGCGTGACTAAATTATGACAAGGCTAACAATAAATTCTAAAAAAATATCAATTCATAAATAACCCTTCGAAAATATCTTTGGTGCTTCAGTATTTTCAGAATACGTACTCCTTCTCTCTCTGTGTTTGTTTCACATGTAAAAATTAGCGGGCAAGGTAGCTTGTAATCACGACTACTCAAAAAAAAGATCAAGATACTAATGAAGAAATCTTTCTTCAGAGCTGTTGTTCCCTGCTCTCCTCTGCCATGGTCAGTTCGTCATATACTGCATGGACTTTAAATTCTACCCAGCAGAACATCTAATATTCCGATATGTACATTAGCGACTTCCAGCACCAACAAGTGTCCTTGTGGGCAACGTGAAACACTAAAGCAGCTACAAACACAAATTAGATACACCCAGAATGTCATTTATGTGCCTTCTTCCCGTTGAAGCAGGGGTTTTCCTGCACAAAATTCAAGACTACCCAGCATTGTGTATTTCACACATAAAAAATAAATTAAAAATCAATAAAAATAAATCTCCCATCAAAAAAAAAAAAAACAGTTCCTCCATAAGCCCTTCTGTGAGCATCCAGATGTATCAGACCCTTAGGTAAACATCCAAAGTTGGGATTGATCAGTGGGGTTACAGGAAGCCATCTGTGGTTTTCTCTGAATGACACCAAGGCACAACTTCAATGCAGGATTAAAAAGCTGCTGGCCCTTTAAGAAAGAAAAAAGGTGCTATTAGACTGAGTTTCCAGCAAAAGAAAAAAAAAACCACTACATTTCCTATTAAATACACTGCATCTAACAAGCTAAATCAGAGCTTTGAATGCATGTTTACCCATGCAACTGCTACCAGACTTGACTAATTACTGCTATTCCATGAACTAATTGTTGCAACCACATTAACATTAATTGGTATGTGAATTGCATTAGTAGTGGCAAGGTTCTAGCTGCAGAATCACCTGAAATTCCCAATTCTGTTCAGCTGCAACGAACGAGTTGCGTCCTTTGTACTGGCAGTCCTGCAGTTTCACGTCAGCCTGTGTCGCATGCATACACAGCTCCTTCTGGATGTTGTGCCGCAGCTCATGACGTGTCGAGTACTCAAAATACTGGCACAAAGACACACACGTCACAATGCACGCAAGAGTAAGCCTACGTCTCTGTCAGCAGAAGGATGGGAGGGAAAAACCCACTAGCTTTCATTTTCTGTCTGGCAATATATGCTAGCAGGTAAATTAAGTGGATTTAATATTACTCCCAAAGGGGGGGGGGGGGTAATAGAATTTTCCAGAATGGTAGGCTGGAAATTTCTGTTACTAGAGTGACCAAGTGCACCTGGTTTCCTCCCAGCCCGTGACAGGGGTACATGATGATGTTTTTCCCGCCCTCATTGTTCTCGCCCGCATCAAGACACATATTGGTAGCCATGTTCTTCACCTGAGACAGAAGAGAAAACATATTTCTAGTAAAATTAGCCATTTAAAGGCGACCACATGCAAGAACATCTCGCTATCCTGCCTCTGTAGCTCAACAAGTAAAGAATTGTGCTAAGGAATGACTTATGTTGCTACTTATCTTTTAAAAATGGGTATGGGGTTGTGTGTTCAAATCCCAGGGAGTGTACATATGTTTTCACCATTCTCTCTAATACAAGTCGCTTTGGATAAAAGCATCTGATAAATAAGTAAAATGTAAATCCCCAGATGATCTGAGGATGCTGTGGTAGGGAAACTGCCCTGAATAGACACTCTGATCTTGAGGAAATATGGGGGAGGGGTGGAGTTAACCATTTACCGAGCCAAATTTGAGCGGGTTGAGATCGGGCAGGAAGACCTCTGGATAAATGTTCTCCAAATACCAGGAGAAGCTTCTGCACTGTAGACGCTGCCGGAGGTCCACACGTCTGGAGATGTCGCCAAAGGATTTCTGTGAAAACAATTCCGGTCAGTTAGAGCGTGCAAAATTTTCCACATTTAAAAAACACACACACACACACACACACAACATTGCCTTCTCTTAACATGGAGGAAAGTCTACTTCCCAGACGCGGTTTAATACCACAGTTTCAGATTAAGAGTGAGGTGTTAGACAAATTCTCGTCATGGACGTTTTACCTCAAACTAGCAGTTTTGAAACATCAAATTTCCAGACTTTTTTTTTTTTTTTATCAACTAGGTCTTTTGTTCTGGTTGGCACTCTAAAAAACACCCAGCTAGACGCGTACCTTTAGGAGAAAGATTTGACATGACAATTATTAACCATAATTTATTTTTCTGTAATCTCACTGTTACCACGCTCACAAAGCAGCCAACAAGAGTTCATATTAGCTAAACTACAAAACGTTTAAACCTTTAAGATCATCGCTCCCAGTTAATATATAAATCTCTACTTATGACCGAATGATTCCAATCATTACACAGCACGGACGTATGGCCAGATAAAACAAGACGTCCTTCTCACAGC